>SRSE01000273.1:0-26146 GCA_005024645.1 Planiliza haematocheilus
TTCTGATGTAAATATGGAAAAAAAAAAACAAACAAAAAAAACAATAATTCAGAGACAATATATTTTTTTTCTTTTTTCTCCCTTCCTCCCCCTCCCCTCCCCTTTCCTTTCCTCCCCTTCCTCCCTTCCCTTTCCCTTCCCCCCCCTCTTCTTCTTCCCTTTTATTTGTTTGTTTGCTTGTGTTGGTAGGGGGAGGGTGATTGGTTCTCAGGCAAAACAAGTAATGCAAATACCATTTGATAAAAAGAAAAAAAAAAAAAAAAAAAGACAGATGACAAATCAGGTCTGTAAGAAGTTTATGAGTGAAGACCAGGTGGAGAGGGGTTCTAATTATTAATTATTAAATTATTAATTTATTATTAGGTCCTATCAGATTTATTGTTGATGTGTCGCCGAGTAGGCAGAGAGACGGAGATAGTGGGATGTGGCAGCCCAAGAGATGTGACAGTGACTTTGTGACCTCATGCCAAAATTGTTGAACAGGGGTGCAATGCCAGATGGCGTGGATATAAGTGTCTGGTGTCTTTTGTGTACAACTGGTGCAAATGTCTGAAGAGAAACCCATTTTGTGCATTTTCTGTCCTGTGTAGTGTGTCCTGTGAAGACTCTTGTATTGTATCAACTGTAGATTTGCATTTTTTGTCATAAGATAGATGTTTGACAGATTGAGTCCAGAAGTTGGCATCAGGAGCAATCAACAGGTCAGTCTCCCTTTATTGTTGGAATAGTGAATGTTTTATCTGAGTTGTGATGATTCTGTATATTTGGAGAGAAGTTGTTTAGCTTGATTGAATGTTAATTAAGTCATTACATGATGGAGAAGATTCAGGTTAATAGTTTTAATATCAAGTACCGCTTGAATTGATAATTTGAGTTGTAGGTATTCGAGAAAATTGATTGCTCCCGATGCCAAACTCCCGGACTAGGTGAGTAAATGAAACCAGTGTGTTGTTCTGAATGATGTGTTGTAAGTGGGTGATCCCTTTAGTTGACCAGGTGGAGAAGTGATGTGGTTTCTTGTTGTTACGAAGGTCAGGATTGTTCCAGATCGGAGTGAACTTAGATGGGCTCAATGTGGAATTTGTGACTTTATGGAATTTCCACCAGGCTGTCAGAGTCGCTGCTATTGTTGTTGTTTTGAAACATTGGTGGTGTTTAATCGAATTACTGAGAAATGGTAAATCTGAAATGGAGATGGTTTTGCAAAAAGTCTGTTCTATATCGAGCCATGTATTGTCTGATTGGTGGGGATGGATCCATTTATATATGTATTGTAACTGATTTGCAAGATAGTAATGGTAGAAATTTGGAGCTGCAAGACCTCCCTGTGTTTTTGGTTTCTGAAGAGTTGTGAGTTTGATTCTTGGTGGTTTGTTTTTCCAGTAAAATTTTGTTATGATAGAGTCAAGTGATTTGAACCAATTCAGTGAGGGTTGAGATGGAATCATAGTGAGAAAATAATTAACTTTGGGAAGTACTGACATTTTTATTGTAGCGATTCGACCTAATATGTTAAGTGGGAGGTTCATCCAGCGAACAAGATTGACACTTATTGTTTTGAGAAGTGGGGTGTAGTTGAGGTTGGGCAACTCTGACAGCCTGGGGGAGATGTTAATACCTAGATATGTGATATGACTAGTGCATAGTGGAATAGGTGGGGTTTGAGCTGCCACATCCCAGCTGTTTTTACGTAGTGGGAGGAGAGAGGATTTGTGCCAATTTATGGAGTAGTTAGAAATTCTGGAGAATGAGTCTATGAGTTTTATTGTTTCTGGAAGGGATGAGTAGGGGTTTCCTAGAAAGAGTAGGATATCATCGGCATAAAGACTAATTTTATGATGTGAATTTGGTGTTTGGATTCCTGTAATGTTATTGTTTAATGGCTGCGGCTAGAGGTTCGATGAAAATTGTAAATAAAAAGGGAGAGAGTGGGCATCCTTGCCTAGTCCCCCTGTGCAGTGTGAAAGGTGGTGATGTTAGTCCATTGGTGATTACTGTGGCTGAAGGTGCTGTGTATAAGATTTTGACCCAGTTAATAAATGATTCCCCAAAGCCAAATTTTTGCATTGTAGAAATGAGAAATTACCAATTGACCCTATCAAAAGCTTTTTCTGCATCTAATGTGGCAATGATAGTTTGTGTTTGAAGATGGGATGAGTAATCCATTATGTTAAAGAGTCTGCGTGTGTTATTGGATGAGTGTCTGCCTTTAATGAAACCGGTTTGATCTGGGTGGATTATGGATGTGATAATTTTTTCCATTCTACGAGCAAGTGTTTTAGCAATGATCTTAGTGTCAACGTTGATAAGAGAAATTGGGCGGTAACTTGATGGTAATGATGGATCCTTGTTAGGTTTGAGAAGCAGTGATATTGTAGCTGTGTTCATGTCTTTTGGTAATTTGGAATTCTGTTTTATTTCTGATATGAGTCTGTTGAAGAGTGGAGAAAGAATGGGCCAAAAGTGTTTGTAGAACTCAGCAGGGAAGCCGTCGGGTCCTGGTGATTTGTTATTTGGCATAAGTTTGAGGGCGTTAGATAATTCTTGCTCAGTTATTGGTGATTCTAGTATAGTTATTCTGTCAGGAGAGAGCTGTGGTAAATCGATATTGTTGAGGAATGAATTGATATCATCTTGGGTTGGATTTATTTCTGGTAGGTATACATTTGCGTAAAATTTTTTGAAAATTTGATTTATTTCTTCTGGTATATGTGTTGGCTTCCCTGCTGAGTCCTTAATAGTGGTAATTGTTGTTTTTTCCTTATTTTGTTTGATTAGATTAGCCAAATATTTTCCGGATTGATTACTGTGGTGAAACTGTTCTTGTCTAAGTCTGTTTATTAAAAATTGTGTTTTCTTATTTAAGATTTCATTTAGCTGAAACTTGTATTTCCTTAATTCATTCTGTGTTTGGTCCGTTAAATTATTTATGTTAAGGTCCTCAAGTTGCTTAACTTTTTGTTCCAATTCAGCTTCTTGTTGTTGTTCTATCCTTTTTTTATAGGTGGAGAATGAAATAATAATACCTCTTAAAACTGCTTTACCTGTTTCCCAGAGAATAGACGGAGATGACTTTGGGGAATCATTTATTTCAAGGAAGGATGCCCACTCTCTTTTGATCAGACTGTCAAATTCTGAATCGTTAAGGAGTGATGTGTTAAAGCGCCACCTAGTGTTGGATTTGTATGGACGGCCTGTATTCCATGTAAATGTTATCGGGCTATGGTCACTGATTAATATGGGGTGGATAATTGAGTCTGAGATATTTTACATAATTGAATTACTGGTGATTAGAGTTTTAAGGCAGTATTAAACGTCTAAATGCTTTAAGATGTTACGGTGATATGAAATTTCTAAGTGTATTAAAGGTTTAAGATTCTTTAAAGTCATTTTTTCCAGCGTATCTCCTGGTTGTACTTTTAGTCATCGGTTATTTAGCTGCAGTTCCTCAGTGTGGCCACCAGAGGACAGTGAAGACTCTGTGATGACATCAGTGTTTCTGTCATTATTTTATGTGTTAAGGTGGTATTACAGGTTAAGGTGGTATTAAAATGTTCCTGCTCTAAACCTAGTCTCTATGAAGGTTCTGGTGTTTCAGCTTTAGTTTCTAATAACTGACAGAGATGTTGATTCTACTGGGTTTTATTTCTGTCCAACTATTGAACTGACTCGTGTTCCTAATATTTTGACATAGTAGTCAGTGGACTGGACTAAATAACAGAAACACTTTAGAGTTTAATTCAAAGCTTCAGTTTAACGTTAAGAGGCTGAACCCAGACTAAACATTCACAAATATTCAGGAGCGGGTTCGAGTCCAGCTGAGAGCTCAGTCAAGTCAGTGTTTCCTAGCAACTGGAACATTATTTAATTTTTAGTTGATGACAGAAAACATTTATTGTTGGATGTGAAGAAATATTCAGACTATGACTCTGATTCATCAAAGATTTGTGTTGACTCCTCCTCCAAATACCTGACAGGTAAACTGGTTTCAGTTTAGTTTCACTTTCATCAGGATCGTGTCGCAGATATTTTTCTCTCCGTGTCAAACTCCGTCTGAAGGTAATGAAGCAGTTTTGAATGTTTTCTTGGTTAACATCAGATGTCAGCAGCTCAGCTCCAACAGAAGCAGCAGAAATCTGCAGCTCCATAAATTCACATTAATCTGAGTCAGAGCTGAAAGTTTAGAGTCTGGATGAGGACTAGGATGAAACGATAAAGAGCTTTGATCACCTGTCTGTCTGTGTCGCTTGGGTCATAAATATGATTTCAACTGATTTTCTCTAGAAAATCAGTTGAACATTCTTTAACATTCTTTAATATTCACTTCTAATACTTTGTATACTGTGTATACCTTTTATTCTTTTTATAGTTCTCTATTTTTACTCATATTGTTGAGCTTTTTCATATGTATGTATGGTGTTGAATGCTGCTGCAACAGAGAAATTTCCCAGTCTGGGATTAATAAAGAAACTATCTAATCTAATCTAATCTATCTAGAAGCTTGATCTGCTTTAAGTACTTTTACTCCAGTACTGTCAGATCAACTTCTTTCTACAGTTCAGGGACATGGGGTCAGGTGAGGCAGTGTCTCTCTGTCATCATGAATGTAATGGTGATATAATAAATTCTATTTGTCCGTTGGTCTGTGATATAAATGTGATTTCTCTATGATGCCAGTCACTTTGATCATTTATATTTTCAGAATCACTGAGTTTATTTCCTGAGTTAATCCAGGAAGCAGTGAGCTGAGCTTCACCTCAGACTGAGCCAGTCTCTCTCTAACTGGGTTAGGCTGGTGTTCATGCATGAGTGGAACATGTTTAGTCTTGTTGATCTGACATTAAACTTAGGCAGCAGAGATGAGACAGGTAGCACTTCTGCCTTATGCAATAGGGTGCTACTGTGCCATGGGTTCACACTGTTGCTCTTCTCCTACACTGAGTCAACTGGACGATCTTGTTTAGTGAGATATTTTCTCTGTGTGAAAGATAAAAATAGCAGATTGTAAATCAGACATTCTCAGAACTAGACCTTCAGTCCAAACAGGAAGTGATAAATGATGGAAGATATTTAGTTGAACAGTCTGACTTAAAATGGTTCAAATTGTCAGAATATTACTTTATGTAATATGATTAAGGTGAAGATTTGGTTTAAAATTCAAATGTTGAATGAGTATGATCTCTCTCTTATTCTGTCTCTTAACTGCTGTAGATGTGACATTGTTCCTTTAACCAAATATGAACCTTAGATCTATATGAGTGTTAATAACGGTCATTGAGATGTGAAACATAACCAATTAGTGTGGAAGCAGCCTGTTAAATGGAATGAACTGATGAATGTAAATCTGCCTCAGCAGCCACCAACCTCACCACACGTCACTGATGAAGTTTCTGTTTAAACATCTACAGGATGTGAAGACTGGTCCACATTTGACATTTGACTGTAGAATGCAGCACATAGTGCAGTGACTTTCATCCCTTCATTACATGACTACACTAAGGTACATTAAAGAAGTGAAAGTAGAAACTTGAAGCCTTCTCAGCTCAATGATCAGATTAGAAACGTTTCCAGTTAGAAATGATTCATTAATGAATGTTTCTTGTCTTTAAATGACATTTTGAAGGAAATTATTCATTTTCCAGTTTCCTCTTTAATTAGTTCCAGTTCATGTTGATGTTCAGTGAGAGAAGTCATTATTAGTGACATCTGTTAAATCTGAGTTTGAACTGAATCAAAGCTCATTCTTCTTCTTTGATTCAAAGTCAATCAGAGCAGAATAATTGAGCAGCAGATGTTTAGATCAGAGTCCAGGTTCACTCTGATCTTTAAAAAGCAACACGTTCATAATAATGATCTTTTAATAATAATACACACTCTTATTGTGAAAATCTGCCTCCTCCCTCCTTCCTGTCCTCCTCCATCACAGGTGCAGCTCTGACTGGTTCCAGGAAGTATCTGACCTGAGTCTCTAGTGTCCAGGTGTGGAGTGGAGACTCTCTGAATCAACGGTGAGTCTGGTTTGTCTTAGGGTTAGGGTTCACTAACTGTTTCCGTCTGTGATGTTTGGACAAGATGTTCACTACAGAGTTTGGATCACAGCAGCTTTAACTGACACAATCAGAGCCAATCAGTGGAGGATCAGCTGATATCTTTACAGCACAAATGATTTCAGTTCATGTTCACATGAATGATTTGTGTTTCCTCTGCACATGAAGGTAGAAAGCTGATGTGGATTCAGCACCATGGACCAGAGGGAGGACACAGAGGAAATCAGACATCTGGAAGAAGAGTTCACTGATGTCAGTCCTCATTCATCTGACCTCAGCTGTGTGTCCTTGAAGAGTGATCAGTCACATGGTCGCTTGATTAATTTTAAAAGAGCTCAACCCTTTGCTCCTGAGAGGTAAAATGTTTCCTCCATGTTTCTGATTCATGTTTAAACTGTTATTGATCCAGAGAAGTTTAATTGGTAACACTTTACTTGACAGTGTCTACATAAGAGTGACATGATACTGTCATAACTGTGACATGACACTGTCATAAAAGTGTCATAATCTTTATAAACTTGTCATAAACTTGTATGACCTCTGTCATTAAGTGTCATTCGTTTTTTGTTATGACAAGTTGACATTGCTTGGGCTGTCTCGATTATGACAATTTGACATTAATCAAAGTGACATTACCAGAAGTTGTCTTGGTCATGACAAGTTGACATTAAATATGTTTGGGATGTCTTTGTAATGACAACTTGACATTAAGCAGGATGACATTACCAGAGGATGTCTTTGTCATGACAGCTTGACATAAACAGAAAATCCACCGCTTTTTGTATTCACGACATGTTGACATAATGATTATTATAATCAGATGTGCAAGATCAGAGAACAATTCTAGCGTGTGTATGTGACATATTTCACAAAACTGACTGTCATTTCTTTTAGTGGTATTGGCCATGTATACTTGTGTATACATGGAATGTGATTTCTGCATTTAACCCATCCGTGAAATTAGTGAACACACAGGTGAAGCACACACTAACCCGGAGCAGTGAGCTGCCATGCTACAGCGGCGCTCGGGGAGCAGTGAGGGGTTAGGTGCCTTGCTCAAGGGCACTTCAGCCGCTTTCTACTGGTCGGGGGTTCGAACCGGCAACCCTTCAGCCACAAGCCCAAAGCACTAACCAGTAGGCCACGGCTGCCACCATGACACCATTATGACAGTGTAATGAATACATTATGTGACCTAAAGTGGTACCATTTTGATTTATAATTAATATATCATGAACGATAATTGCTGTCATGACACCATTATGACAGTGTAATGAATACATTCTGTGACCTAAAGTAAAGTGGTACCATTTTGATTTATAATTAATATATCATGAACGATAATTGCTGTCATGACACCATTATGACAGTGTAACGAATACATTCTGTGACCTAAAGTAAAGTGGTACCATTTTGATTTATAATTAATATATCATGAACGATAATTGCTGTCATGACACCATTATGACAGTGTAACAAATACATTCTGTGACCTAAAGTAAAGTGGTACCATTTTGATTTGTAATTAATATATCATGAAGGATAATGGCTGTCATGACACCATTATGACAGTGTAACGAATACATTCTTTGACCAACTCAATTTTTATATCAAAGTTTTAGTGTTAATAAGTTGTCAAATTACTCCATTTAAGTTGATATAACTCCTTTCTTTTACTTTCCTTCTACCCAGAAAAGTCAATGCAAAATGTTACCTCAAATTTGAGTATAAGTAACTTATTTCATTTAAGTCAGAATAAATTAGACATGGCAATTCCAGTTTTACTGTCAAAATGTATTTATTGTAACCAACATCAATATCAAAAACAATTTTTATCACAGCAATATCAGGTGAAGGATGCGGGTAAACACTGAAGCCCTGCCAAATATATACACTTGAAGATCAGAAACCATCTGATCAACATTCACTCAGTTCACCTTGTGAAAAATACCCGAGATTGTGAGTAGATCAGCCCCATTAGTAAGGCACAAGCTCTGGGTTGATCTACGTCTTCCAGGACTTCTGTTCCCTCAACCACAGTCTGTGCGCTGGCTGGATCTGACCAATGTGGCACCTCTGGTTACAATGATCTTCAACGCTTCAGTGGTGAGATCTCCATCAACCTATAGGGTGACCAGGTGTCCGGATTTAGGCCGGACAGTCCGGATTTTTAATGCCCTGTCCGGCGTCCGGCGCAGCATCAAGCCGGACACGTATTTGTCCTCCTTTTTGAGGCACTAGGCTTGAAGAGCGGAGTTTTTTCATCTTTGCTGGGCTGCAGCGCAATAGCCAATCATAGACCGTAAAAAAATGCCCCCAACGCAGTAACATATCAAATGATTGGCTAAGAGCGGTGTGACGGTGTCAGATACAAATCTGCTTATCATTGGTTAAAAAGGTAAACAAGGGTCCATGTGCTGCTGCGGCATGACATTGACAGAAAGTTAGCATCATGCCAAAACGCAAGACCTCATTTAATTCTGAATGGATAAAAGAGCATGAATTTATAACGAAAAGCAGTCGAGACTCATTCCATGGCTTCTGCACACTTTGTCGATGTGATGTCGACGTAAGTAGTCAGGGGAAAGCTGCAATTGAACGGCATGCGGGTACGGATAAACATAAAAGTAATAAACGTGCGGCAGGTACTTCTTCAATGAGGACATTTTTTCGTGAAGTTTCGTCGCCCCTGGATGACAAGATAACCGCTGCGGAGCTGTGCAAGGTGTACCATGCTGTAAAGCATCACCAGTCCTACAGAAGTTTAGACTGCGGCATGAAAGTGGACCGGGAGATTTTCAGTGACTCGCCCACAGCTAAAGGGATGACCTGTGGCCGAACAAAAGCCAAGGCATTGTGCGAGAACGTCATCGCTCCCTATTCGGTACAGGAACATACCGACTACATAAAAGAAAACAACCTACCCTTTTCCGTGGCAACCGACGCCTCAAATAAAGGAACAACCAAGTGTTTTCCCATTGTGGTAAGGTATTTTCACTTTGATGAAGGCATCCAACATGTCCTGTTGGATTTTTATAGTGACAGCAACGAAACGTCAGAAGCCATAACAAACCAGCTGCTGGCAAAACTTGAGATGTCTGGCTTAGAGGTGAAAAACATGTCTGCATATGCAGCAGACAATGCCAGTGTCAATTATGGCAAACATAACAGTGTGTATCAGAAGCTGAAACTGAGCCAAAAGGATGTGCTCCCTGCAAACTGTTTGGCCCATATTCTGCATAACGCAACCAGATATGCAGCAAGCAGCCTTGATGTTGATGTGGAAAATGCTGTGCTGAAGATTTACAGCCATTTCAGCATATCAGCAAGCAGAACAGCACAATTGAAGGAATTCTGTGAGTTTGTGGAGGTGGAGGAATGCAACCTGCTGCGGCATGTTGTCACCAGGTGGTTGTCCCTGCTGCCATCCATTGACAGAATCCTGAAATATTGGAAGGCCCTGACCAGCTACTTCCAGAGTGAGGGTGAGGGGGAATGTGCCAGAATTGTGTGGAGATGTTTTGGAGAGGAAAGAAATGAGGTGTCAGAGACATATTTTCTGTTTCTCAGCCATGTTCTTAAGGTGTTCTCCGACACGATCGAAGCACTTGAGGCAAAATCCTTCAGCATTACATCGGTGTTTAAGGTAATGACTGAACTAAAACAAAAGCTGGAAAGAAGGATGAAGGACAAGTTCTTTGGGTTTGCTGTCAACACCAAACTGAAGCAGCTGCCCCCTTACCAGTCACAAAAATGTGAGGCTGATTTTCTGCTTTTTTATGAAAGAGCAAAGAAATACATAAGTGAAAGATATGACTTCTCTGACACAAGCTTTCATAGCAAAGTAGCCAAGCTTGGCCTCACAACTGCTGTGCCATTTGAAGACTACAGTGCTGCTGTCCAGGCCTGCAATCTGGACATTGATATGGATGGACTGTATGAGGAATATGCCATGGTGGAAGGTTCCTTCAGTTCACCAGAAATGGAAGGTTGCCACAGTGAGGAACGATATTTGAAACTGTTTTCCAAAGCAGATGTACCACTTGTGAATCTCAGGAAGGTCAGCGCCTACATTTTCTCCATCCCATGCAGCAATGCACACACAGAACGTGTCTTTTCAATGATGACAACTGCATGGAGAAATGAGAGGAATCGTCTGGATGTGGACAGTGTCAAGGCTGAGCTGCAAGTGTGTGTCAATTTCACCCATCCCTGCACAGAGATGTACAAGAAGTTCACCCTAAACAAAAAACTCTTGGATGCAGCCAGGAAAGAACAGAAGTATTTCAGATAGACAATCAACTATTTTGGTGAGTACACTAATCTTATGATTTCACTGATGGGCGACATGAAATGTTTATATTTATTGGGTTGAAAACGATACAGATTTTGGAAGATTGATAACTATGTTGTTGCTATGTTGTTATTTGTACCAGTCTCTGCAGGATATAAAAGGCCCAGGCACAGTGGGGGCTTGGAAGCCATGATGGCAGAGGGGCTGTTGATCCTGAGCTGCTACAGAGGGTGAATGTGGAGTTTGCTTAAAGACAGGTCTGCTGCACACACACAGACACTGAAGACAAGTCCCCAAAAGACTGAAGCACTTTAGAAATGATATGCTTTTTGAGCAGTTGAATGTTTTTTTGTTTGTTTGTTTTTTACAATCTCCTTTGTTGTTTATATAAAAGGTTATTCAGGCTTTTTTAAAAAGCATTTTTTTTTTTATTATTATTATATATGTTACCTGTTAATTGTTGTTTACATTTAAGTCCACACATGTTATGCTTTGTGGCACTCTGCACTTGAAAAGATTCATCTCAGTGGTCACTTTTTGAACACCACAATGTATTGAATAAATACAAATATTGTTAACAAACACTTGACTTTAATATTTTTTCCTATTCAGCCACACAAACATCATCTTTAAACCACTCAAAATTGTACTATAAATAAGAGTATACCAGAGTCCTATGTACACCATAGTAATTTATTGATATGCCGCATAATGTCCTCCTTTTTGGTGTCATGGAAATGGTCACCCTATCAACCTAGCATAAATAGGTCATAATCAATGTCAGAATTAAACACATAACAATTAAAAACAAGACTAACACAAAGTATAGTTTTTCTGTGTTGGAATTACCTACCAAATGCTCCTTAAAGAGATTATCCTCCTTTTCTCCGAGGTACACCACCAATCCACAGGTTGCAGCCTCTGCTCATTTCCACAGCATCATCCTGTGAATAAGATGACAAAAATGAAAAACTACTCCTCCCCAAAATGTAATAAATACCACACATAGCAATACAAAACTACTTTGCTCATGCACACACAGAAAAAGTAATATTTCTTCAATCATTTCGATTAAGGCACTAAGGCCCATTAACGGCTAACTGTTAATTTATCATTATTAGCGTTAGCAGCTAGCGGCTAACGGCTACCGCCTTTCCACAACATATTCCTCAGCTCAAACCTGTATCTGCAAACAGGGGGCTGAAGATTAATTTCCGCAGCAGTTCTGGGACCGCAAGTTTAGGCACCTTATAGCCGACTCAACGCACTTCATTAAACATTAAAAGTTAAGTTACTGTGAAGCTTTTAGCTAGCTAGCTAATACATTCAAAGCACGCTGCGGACATTTCAATTGTAGTGTTGTGTAACTCGACTGAGCGCTTATAGTTACTTGCTGTTGCACATAATATTAAGAAAATAAAAAATATATATATTTACTCACCAAGTAATGTTAATCCAACCTTGACCTTCACTCCTTGGTCTTTCCCTGGCTGTTGCTGGTGCAGTCTGACAGCATAAGACGGCCGCTTCTTCTTCTTCTTCTTCTTCTTTGGGGTTTTACGGCAGCAGGCATCCAAAAAGTTGCATTGCTGCCATCTACGGGACTAGCACCTTAGTGCACTGTATTTGGCTATATACAGTAATCCAGTATCTATTAAAAATGTGAAAAAACAACATTTTTCCCTCCCACTTGACCGTACTTCTAATATATTTTTCAATGTTACTTCTTTCAAACCAACTTCATGCAATTCTCTGATAAGATCTTGTCTTTGGAGGACGTACTTTCTACAATAAATCAAAACATGTTGTACCGTCTCAGGTTGTTTTCCTAAAATAAATAAAGTGCTGTTCAGAAACGTGTTCAGAATTTTTTAAAAATAAAAATAAAGACATTGAAATAAGTTATCAACTTAATAAAACAATGGACATGTAACAAATTGTGTATTTTTATGCTGAAAAAGCTCATCTTTTTAAGTCATTCTAACTAACCTCCTGAATCATTTTTTTTTTTTTTTAGAATAATCATTATTTCAACATTCATGAATACAAAAAGAGGTGGGTTTTCTGTTTATGTCAAGCTGTGATGACAAAGACATCCTCTGGTAATGACACCCTGTTAATGCCAAGTTATCTTAATAAGGACACTCCAAACAAATTTAATGTCAGGTTGTCATGACAAAGACATCCTCTGGTAATGTCATCCTGCTTCATGTCAAGTTGTCATTACAAAGACGTCCCAAACATATTTAATGTCAACTTGTCATGACCAAGACAACTTCTGGTAATGTCACTCTGATTAATGTCAAATTGTCATAATCGAGACAGCCCAAGCAATGTCAACTTGTCATAACAAAAAGCGAATGACACTTAATGACAGAGGTCATAGAAGTTTATGACATGTTTATAAAGTTTATGACACTTATAACAGTGTCATGTCATAGTTATGACAGTATCATGTCACTCTTATGTAGACACTGTCAAGTAAAGTGTTACCGTTTAATTAACCTATTTATTTATCTTCAGCATCATTAATCTCATGTACCTGTGTTACATCTGGAAGCTGTCCAGTCTAACCAGACTTTAACTGATTCTTCTTCTCTAACAGGATCAGTCCTGACCCCAGCTGTGTGTCCTTGAAGAGTGATCGGTCAAATGATCTCTTGATTGATTTTAAAAGACATCAACCCTCTGCTCCTGAGAGGTAAACCAGTGCCCAGCTTCATACATGAGTCAGAGGAGACTAACTTAATGATTCAAGCAGAAAGAAAGTCATACCAGTGATTGAAAAGAAGCTCACATATCCTCTCTTAATTGACCAATGATGACGTGAACGCAATAGGCCAGCTTGATTTGATTATTAATGGAAGTGGATATGTTTTGTGTGAGAGTGAGTTTACATGTTAGCAGGACATGGTCTGACCCTGAGACAGTCACATCCTGAAGCTGGCCACCAGACTAAACTTGAACTGTAAACCTCAGTGGAAGAGTCTGCTCAGATATTTGATGAATGAAACATGGACTGAAGATGATTTATGGTTCATTCTTCTTCATAGTTGGTCCTCTGTGGCTGACGTCTAAAAACTGATTCTTCTTCTCTAACAGCGTCAGTCCTGACCCCAGCTGTGTGTCCTTGAGGAGTGATCAGTCACATGATCGCCGTATTTATTTTCAAGGACATCAACTCTCTGCTGCTGAGAGGTAAAATGTTTCCTCCATGTTTCTGATTCATGTTTAAACTAGGGCTGTCAAACGATTAAAAATTTTAATCTAATTAATCACAAGATTTCTTGAATTAATTTCGATTAATCACAATCCTAAATATGACTGAAAAATTCACATTTTCTGTGTACTGTTCTCAGAAGAGAAAGATACATGACAAGAGGCAGATATTACATTTGTTCTTTATTAATGACAGAGCCAAAAAAGTAATTTAATTCTCAACAATTTTGGCAACTTAGCCATTGCTCTATTTTAAGCAAATACAGGATAGGTGAATGGAACATTTTTGAAACTGTTGAGCACATACATCTGCAAAGTGACGCTCTTCTGTTTTCATTACGGTTTAAGCGAACGACTTCAGTTCCCAGGTTTTAGTGATGTGATGCGCCGTCACACCCAGATAATTGTTGTTACTCACGGAGGTCCAGTGGTCTCCTGTCAGAGCAACATATTCCGCTGAAGTCAGATCCTCTTCTTTAGTTTAGAGGTGTCAAAAGTATTCACATTCTGTACTTAAGTAAAAGTATGGATACTTGTGTCAAAAAATACTCTTGTAAAATTAAAAGTACTGATTCAACTCCTTTACTCAAGTGAAAGTAAGAACGTAGAGGCTCTGAAATGTACTTAAGTAAAAAGTAAAAAATTTTGCCAGATTTTTCCATTAACAATTCATCCGTTAATAATTTTGCAAAATGAAAAAGTTCTAGCAGAATAATCTAGACTTAACGTGACCAGATGTCCTGCATGAGCATCTGGATAATTTTTAATAATAAACTGAGTGTTATTGGGTTGTTGTTTTTAAACTGCTAGCTAGTGCTATACTATCAAAACAGTGTGTTCCCATAGCAATGCTAACATTGTAAACTAGCTTCCAAAAGCTTTCAAAACTATTGCGAGGCCCGTGTCCTCGACAATATTAGTCGGTCTACAGTCCTTGGCTATCCATCTGGCAATTCTGTCTGTCAGCTTCTCAGACGTACACTTAGCCTACTTAATGCCCTGCGTTCGTGAGGGTGGTCTGACGCATGCCGGGCGTAACACCTGAAGTTGAAGCCCAAACAAATGAATGCTTGGTGTGAGCAAACCACAACATGTTTGTTTACTGTTCCATCTTATTTTATATTTGAATTATCCGTCCAGAGGGCCAGAGGGTTCTTCGGACTCCTCCATCTCGCTCGTGTCATCCATACTGGCGGGGGTTGAATTGTGGGTAAAACAGGGCGGGAATGCGTTAATGCGTTAAAAAAAATATCGCCGTTAATTCCAGAAATTAATCATCTTGCGTTAACGCGTTAATTTTGACGGCCCTAGTTTAAACTGTTATTGATCCAGAGAAGTTTTATTAAAGGTGCAGTAGGCAAGTCTTATAAAACTTACTTTCTGTCATATTTGGTGAAACTGACCCTATGTTCAACTATAATTGCATGAAGCAGGTCATTTTAAAAACAAATTCGGCTCCTCTGGCCCCTCCTAGAGCCTGTAGCGCGATTTGCAAAACATCCAGCGCTCCACATTCAGATGCACCAATCAAGACCAGGGGTGTATCTAACAGAGTGTCAATCATTGCTCATGGACACGCATTTCATAGCGCCCTCCACTCCCCCTTCCCCGCGCACATTGTGCACGGTCATATAGCAAACTGATAAATCTAAACTGTGGAATAAAACGCCACAATGAATGCTTCTAACTGTTACTGATGACATCACTGATGTAGGCTACTTTCAGAAACATCCTAACCTTGGTTTTGTCCTAAAGTTGACTATTGCTAAATATTTTGACCTAAAGTATAACGACTGTATCGTTGTACTTTAGGTCAAATTATTTAGCAATAACGAAGGCTATTATAAAAACTATGTTGTTGTTCTTACGTCAGTGTGTTCCATAGTTTGTTTACTCGCGCTCTCTCGGTTCTCTGCTCATGCGCAGTATTCCAGGGCCAATATGCACGCGCTCTATCGTGCACAGCTCTCCCTTGTGGGGGGAGGGGCTTGGGAGACCGTTTTGGGCTTTAGCGGAAGGGGGGGGGGGGGGGGGACTGAGAAGTTGTCAATGTTCAAATTTAACCAGTTTATTTATCTTCAGCATCATTAATCTCATGTGTTACATCTGGAAGCTGTCCAGTCTAACCACACTTGAACTGATTCTTCTTCTCTAACAGGATCAGTCCTGACCCCAGCTGTGTGTCCTTGAAGAGTGATCAGTCACATGGTCGCTGGATTGGTAAAAGACATCAACCATCTGCTCCTAAGAGGTAAACCAGTGTCCAGCTTCATACATGAGTCAGAGGAGACTAACTTGATGATTCAAGCAGAAAGAAAGAGTCATTCACTGTGGAGTAGGATTCCTATATGTTGACTTTTCGCTGGAGGGAAAAACTTCAGCTGGACAAAACAATGAGGATGTTTAATTCACATTTCCTTCACGTTACATTAGACTGTGTTCTGGTGTAGTTCACATTATAAACTGTGTTTTATCAGGAGGAAGCTGAGAAAACCTGAACCTGGGACCAGGAAACGACTTAAATCCAGTCATCAAATGTAAGTTCTTTCAAACCCTGATGAATAGTTCTGCTTAGTCAAAGTTGGCAACATTAAACAGAGCAGCTGATTAGTATATACATATAGTAGTTATGAGAGACTCACTATAAATCTAATTTAACATGCATTGATATGAACACAGTCAGGAGAACTGAATCTCATTCCAGTCTGTGTTTCTGTGTTAAAGCTGAAATCCTCTGTAAGTGATCCATGTAGGATAATGGTGCCAGGTTACATGATGGTAGTTTACATAAAAGACCACACGTCTGTGTGAAACATAACTCAGGCATCAACTAAAGCTGAGGGTGAAGCTAATAACATAACTATGGGATGTCACAATGATAGAGTTCACTGGACCAACCAAATCAATTCATGTACCATGGTAACAGCTGACTGAACCTCTGCTTAGACACATGTACTCAGTTACTGTCTAAGCAGCGTGTGTCCAGTTAGTTTCTAGACTGGACAGCTTCCAGATGTCCAGTCCAGAAGTTGTCAATGTTCAAATTTAACCAGTTTATTTACCTTCAGCATCATTAATCTCATGTGTTACATCTGGAAGCTGTCCAGTCTAACCACACTTGAACTGATTCTTCTTCTCTAACAGGATCAGTCCTGACCCCAGCTGTGTGTCCTTGAAGAGTGATCAGTCACATGGTCGCTGGATTGGTAAAAGACATCAACCATCTGCTCCTAAGAGGTAAACCAGTGTCCAGCTTCATACATGAGTCAGAGGAGACTAACTTGATGATTCAAGCAGAAAGAAAGAGTCATTCACTGTGGAGTAGGATTCCTATATGTTGACTTTTCGCTGGAGGGAAAAACTTCAGCTGGACAAAACAATGAGGATGTTTAATTCACATTTCCTTCACGTTACATTAGACTGTGTTCTGGTGTAGTTCACATTATAAACTGTGTTTTATCAGGAGGAAGCTGAGAAAACCTGAACCTGGGACCAGGAAACGACTTAAATCCAGTCATCAAATGTAAGTTCTTTCAAACCCTGATGAATAGTTCTGCTTAGTCAAGGTTGGCAACATTAAACAGAGCAGCTGATTAGTATATACATATAGTAGTTATGAGAGACTCACTATAAATCTAATTTAACATGCATTGATATGAACACAGTCAGGAGAACTGAATCTCATTCCACTCTGTGTTTCTGTGTTAAAGCTGAAATCCTCTGTAAGTGATCCATGTAGGATAATGGTGCCAGGTTACATGATGGTAGTTTACATACAAGACCACATGTCTGTGTGAAACATAACTCAGGTATCAACTAAAGCTGAGGGTGAAGCTAATAACATAACTATGGAATGTCACAATGATAGAGTTCACTGGACCAACCAAATCAATTCATGTACCATGGTAACAGCTGACTGAACCTCTGCTTAGCCACATGTACTCAGTTACTGTCTAAGCAGCGTGTGTCCAGTTAGTTTCTAGTCAGTGACAGAAATATATTTTATAATAATGGGACTGAAATGGTAGAAAAAATGTTATTAGTCATCTCCAACTTTCTTAAGCTGTCATAGCATAGAGTTTAAAATGTCACTGTATTCTCACTAAATTGTCTGATATCACATAGATAGTGGATATAAAGAGTCTGGACACGTCATTAGAACATGTTTCTGTGACATTCAAACAAACAAACATTAACTCAAGACACAAGATTCTTCATTGTCAAATACTAAAATGCAGCATCATTACCAGTAATGAAGCTATTGGTGGCTGTGCTCAGAGAGGAGTGTGTCATTCATCATGTGGTTAATTATTGATGTGATCATGTTGATGTAGAAGGAGCCGTGTGGAGTTCAGTTACATATTTCCTCATTAATCATCAGTGTCTTTATTTCCCTTTACTACCAGAGATCACACAATGTATGGAAGCTTCCAAAGTTGGAGTTATAATCTGAGTTTAGTTCAGGTCTCTAGAATAACTGACATCAGGGTGGAGATCAGTAAATAATAATCTATCGTCCAGGCATAGGTGTGGAAGACGCTGTCATCTACCTGCTGCACAGATGTTTTTCCCCACCTAGAGAACACCAGTAGCACTGTGAGAGTCATGTTCTTTGTCTTCTCCAGTGCTTTCAACACCATCCAACTAGAGGTGTCAAAAGTATTCACATTCTGTACTTAAGTAAAAGTATGGATACTTGTGTCAAAAAATACTCTTGTAAAAGTAAAAGTACTGATTCAACTCCTTTACTCAAGTGAAAGTAAGAACGTAGAGGCTCTGAAATGTACTTAAGTAAAAAGTAAAAATTTTGCCAGATTTTTCCATTAACAATTCATCCGTTAATAATTTTGCAAAATGAAAAAGTTCTAGCAGAATAATCTAGACTTAACGTGACCAGATGTCCTGCATCAGCATCTGGATAATTTTTAATAATAAACTGAGTGTTATTGGGTTGTTGTTTTTAAACTGCTAGCTAGTGCTATACTATCAAAACAGTGTGTTCCCATAGCAATGCTAACATTGTAAACTAGCTTCCAAAAACTCCTCAAAAAGCTAATGATAGCAACAGAAACCGCACCATACCTGAGTTTGTTTGTTTTTTCACATTAGACCAGTAGCTAGTTCTCAAATAGTGGGGTCAGGTGGACTTTCAGTTAGTGTCTTTATTGATGCTTGAACGATAAACAAGCCTCCAGTCACTAGGTGGCAGCAGAGCTCAAACTAATCAACAGGCTGCCTGTTCAAAACAGTAGAAGAAAACAGGACGCACATCGACTTTCCTTCTCTAGTCCGATGCCCTAATCATGTCCGATCATGTCACGTCTTTTACGTCTTGTCATCCGTGGAGGTTAAAAAGTAACAAGCCTGTTTTTCAAATGTAAGGAGTAGAAAGTACAGATATTTGTGTACAAATGTAGGGAGTAAAAGTAAAAAGTCTTCAGAAAAAGAAATACTCAAGTAAAGTACAGATACCTGAAAAATCTAGTACAGTAACGAAGTATTTGTACTTTGTTACTTGACACCTCTGCATCCAACCACCACTGCTCAGGGGGAAGCTGGAGGCAGCTGGAGTCAACAGTAGTCTGGCTGCATGGACCATCGACTACCTCTCCAACAGGCCACAGTATGTGAGGCTTCATGACTGTGTGTCTGATGTGGTAGTCTGCAGCACGGGGGCGCTGCAGGGTACTGTGCTCTCTCCTTTCCTCTTCACCCTGTATACATCTGACTTCAGACACAACACAGACAGCTGCCACCTCCAGAAGTTCTCTGATGATACAGCCATTGTCGGACGTGTATCTCAGGGAAACGATCAGGAGTACCTGGAGGTCATCATCAACTTTGTGGACTGGTGTGCTCTGAACCACCTGCACATTAACACCAGCAAGACAAAGGAGGTGGCGATCAACTTCAGCAGGAAGCCACATCTGACTGCACCGGTGAACATCCCGGGCTTGGACATCGAGGTCGTGGAGGACTACAAGTACCTGGGTGTTCACCTCAACAATAAACTGGACTGGACACACAACACGAACGCCCTGTACAAGAAGGGCCAAAGTCGTCTCCACCTGCTTAGACGACTGAGGTCCATTGGAGTGTGCAGGGCACTGCTAAGGACTTTCTATGACTCTGTGGTGGCTTCTGCCATCCTGTATGCAGTGGTCTGCTGGAGCAGTGGAAGCTCAGAGAGGGACAGGAAGAGACTGAACAAGCTGGTCAGACGGGCCGGCTCTGTCCTGGACTGCTCTCTGGACTCCATCGAGGAGGTGGGTGAGAGGAGGATGTTAGCCAAGCTGACATCAATCATGGACAACCCCTCTCACCCACTGCATCAGACTGTTTCAGACCTCAGCAGCTCCTTCAGTGGCAGACTGCTGCATCCACGCTGCAAGAAGGAACGCTACCACAGGTCCTTCATCCCAGCTGCCATCAGGCTGTTCAACACCAGCCTGAGTCAAGAGTGACTTTTTCTCCATGAACAAATAAATCTGCTCTGAACACTTTTTTTTTTGCACTAAACCACTACCTCAGCATCTCATAGTTTAAGCAATTATTTATTTGTAGTTTGTTTATTCCACCATTGACTGTACCATAACTGTATATAAAGATTGTCTTTATATTTCTGCACATTTTTTCTCTATATATTTTTTCAGACCATGTCAAAGTCGTCATTGCTGTCTGTATATATATTTGCCAAATTCCATGCTACTGCGACAAGGAAATTTCCCATATGTGGGATTAATAAAACATATCTTATCTTATCTTATAAATTAACATGTCAAGCCAAAGTCATGACAGTGACCGACACATTAATCAGCTCTGTTCTCAGTTCTACTGTGCCCCAGGTGATGTGGTGGTTTATGTTCAAGCAGAGAAACTGAGATCAGATCTGGAGAGGCATCTGGATGAAGGTCTGAACAGGCCTTTAGTTCTCTAGCAGAATTAGCAGCTTGGTCACTAAATCAGGCCGTTGTTCTTTTTGTTGGTAAAACTTTGCAGGTAGACTTTGAGTCAGGGGGGCGGTCCAGGTGTTAGCAGATCAGGTTACAGCTGCAGGGAGTGTGACTGTTAAAGTAAAATCATTTTAACGTCACTTAAATACCACATGAATTACTGCATCTGGTCCACAGAGTCCACCAGCAGAGCTCAGAGGTTCTCAGTGGTCAGTCTGCCCAGCAGCATCAGACACAGCTGGACTCCATCTTTCTGGTCTGTACATGTACAACAACTACTTTCCATCATCTCCATGCTGCACTTTGTAGACCAGTGGATTGTCAGTGTGTCCAACATGGATCTGATGTTTGTCTCCATGATTTCAGTCTACTTGTGTCATTCATATGGTATTCTGTTCCAGCTGCTGGAGGACAACATCATGACTTTTGTGAAGAACGAGCTGAAGAAGATCCAGAAGTTTCTGAGTCCAGATTACCCAGAATGCTCAGAGAGTCAGAGGGAGGATGAGGAGGTGTTGGAGGGTGAGGATGAAGAGCAGAGGAGGAGCAGCAGAGATTTATTTGTGAAGATCACAATGAACTTCCTGAGGAGAATGAAGCAGGAGGAGCTGGCTGACTGTCTGCAGAGCAGTAAGAGGATTTCTCTAAACATTGAAGCTGCTGGAGAAATGGGACATTTACTAATGTCTCCAGAGATGAACCAAGATATATTCACACACTCATTCTTTAGAGCAATGTTGGAATATTTACTGGAGACTTTATTCATTCATCTTATTTCTTGTTTCTTCATTCAGGACTTGTTGCTACAGTTTGTGGACGTAAAGTTAAATGTGCTCTGAAGGAGAAGTTCCAGTGTGTGTTTGAGGGGATTGCTAAAGCAGGAAACTCAAGCCTTCTGAATGAGATCTACACAGAGCTCTACATCACAGAGGGAGGGACTGCAGAGGTCAATGATGAACATGAGGTCAGACAGATTGAAACAACATCCAGGAAAGCACACAGACCAGAAACAAGCATCAGACAAGAAGACCTCTTTAAAGCCTCACCTGGAAGACATGGACCAATCAGAAGAGTGATGACAAAGGGAGTGGCTGGCATTGGGAAAACAGTCTTAACACAGAAGTTCACTCTGGACTGGGCTGAAGACAAAGCCAACCAGGACATCCTCTTCATATTTCCACTGACTTTCAGAGAGCTGAATGTGATGAAAGAGAGCAAGTTCAGCTTGGTGGAACTTGTTCATCACTTCTTTCCTGAAACCAAAGAAGCAGGAATCTGCAGCTTTGAAGAGTTCCAGGTTGTGTTCATCTTTGATGGTCTGGATGAGTGTCGACTTCCTCTGGACTTCCACAAGACTGAGATCCTGACTGATGTTACAGAGTCCACCTCAGTGGATGTGCTGCTGACAAACCTCATCAGGGGGAAACTGCTTCCCTCTGCTCGCCTCTGGATAACCACACGACCTGCAGCAGCCAATCAGATCCCTCCTGAGTGTGTTGACATGGTGACAGAGGTCAGAGGGTTCACTGACCCCCAGAAGGAGGAGTACTTCAGGAAGAGATTCAGAGATGAGGAGCAGGCCAGCAGGATCATCTCCCACATCAAGACATCACGAAGCCTCCACATCATGTGTCACATCCCAGTCTTCTGCTGGATCACTGCTACAGTTCTGGAGGATGTGTTTGAAACCAGAGAGGGAGGAGAGCTACCCAAGACCCTGACTGAGATGTACATCCACTTCCTGGTGGTTCAGACCAAAGTGAAGGAGGTCAAGTATGATGGAGGAGCTGAGACAGATCCACACTGGAGTCCAGAGAGCAGGGAGATGATTGAGTCTCTGGGAAAACTGGCTTTTGATCAGCTGCTGAAAGGAAACCTGATCTTCTATGAATCAGACCTGACAGAGTGTGGCATCCATATCAGAGCAGCCTCAGTGTACTCAGGAGTGTTGACACAGATCTTTAAAGAGGAGAGAGGACTGTACCAGGACAAGGTGTTCTGCTTCGTCCATCTGAGCGTTCAGGAGTTTCTGGCTGCAGTCTACATGATCCACTGTTACACCAACAGGAAGACAAAGGTGCTGAAGGACTTCCTGGGAGGAAACTACAATGACTCAACTCTGGATGATTTTCTGAACAGAGTCATGATTAAATCCCTGGAGAGTAAAAATGGTCACCTGGACCTGTTAGTTCGCTTCCTTCATGGCCTCTCTCTGGAGTCCAACCAGAGACTCTTAGGAGGTCTGCTGGGTCAGACAGTGTCCAACCAGGGACTCTTAGGACGTCTGGTGGGTCATATAAAGAAAAGTCCAGCAATCATCCAGAGAACCATCAACAACCTGAAGAAGATGAACACTGATAAAATCTCTCCTGACAGAAGCATCAACATCTTCCACTGTCTGATGGAGATGAACGACCTCTCAGTTCATCAGGAGATCCAAGAGTTCCTGAAGTCAGAGAACAGATCAGGGAAGAGACTCTCTGAGATCCACTGCTCAGCTCTGGCCTACATGCTGCAGATGTCAGAGGAGGTTCTGGAGGAGTTGGACCTGAAGAAGTACAACACATCAATGGAGGGACGATGGAGACTGATCCCAGCTGTGAGGAACTGCAGAAAGGCTGAGTGAGTCCTGATGTGATCATTAACAGAATCAATCAGTGGAGATTAGTAGTTTAGTTCTTCAGACGTTCTCATTCTTCTTCAAACAGTGTTCCACTTGTTGACTGCAAACATCACAGTCCGTTGTATTTAGTCCCAGATGTTCTCCAGCTGTTTAAAGCTGTTCTTCTAGATATTGACTCTTTTCTTTCTATTTCTCTGTCTTATTATTCTCTCCATCAGTAAGTTAGTTTAGCTGAAGCAGCCTCTGAGGCCTCACGTTACAATGATGAGAGGATATTGAAGGCTGTTTCTAGAGTACAGAATAATCCTGAAGTCAGTGAAGTGGCTCCACATCAACATCTATCTAAAGCTTGTTAAGATCAACATGAGCCACCGTAAGCTACTGATCATCCCACACAGAGACTGACCCATCAATGGAGCATTTTATTGACTGAGCTCAACGTTTCATTTGAAGGAGAGAAGTTCAGTCACATGGTCTTGTTTTTACGTCTTTCTTTCTTTTTGTTTCCTTTCTTGTTGCTGTAGAGAAGAGTTGAAGCAGGAAATGCTCAGAGGTCTGAATATATAAGAGCAGAACGGTAGAAATCTGACTTGTTAAAGAGATGTGAAACACACAAAGGTCAGTGTGGCGTTCTCTAGTGCCACTGTGGGTTCTCCGACAGGCAAACACACCAGAGAGCAATGACGGGTTTAAAGTCTTTATTTGTGACAGCATACAATCACAGTCCTCTGTATGCGTTCGGTCCTCAGTTCCCGACAGCCGTGTCCGGAACTCTGCATGTGTCCTCCTTCCAGGTCCAGCACGCTACTGTGTTTTAAAAGGAGAGAGTGATTAGTCTAACAGGATGCAGGTGTGCCAGTCACTCTCACCTGGTGCTGCTCTCATGAGTCCTCTCCACACCTCTCTCCTGCAGCTGATGCACCACGCCCCCTCCACATACCTCCACCACCCTGACTTAGGCCGGGGAGCCGTCCGGCCTAGCCCCCCCCCCAAGCCACTGGAGGGGAGCGTGGTCCGAGCAGAGAGTGAATGGGCGCCCCAGCAGGTAGTACCGCAGAGCATCGACCGCCAGGCACTCCCTCTCCACTGTGCTGTACCTGGCCTCCCTTTTGGACAGCTTCCGGCTGATGTAGAGAACAGGGCGGTCGACACCCTGTACCTGCTGGGACAGAACGCCCCCAGCCCTCTGCCCGACGCATCAGTCTGCAGGACAAAAGGTAGAGAGAAGTTAGGTGTGTGGAGAAGAGGCTCCCCACAGAGGGCCTGCTTCACCCTCTCAAGCGACACCTGACACTGCTCCGTCCACTGGACCGGATCTGAGGCACCCTTTCGGGTGAGGTCAGTCAAGGGACTGGTCAGCTCTGCGAAGTTGGGAATGAATCGCCGGTAATAGCCGGCCAGCCCCAAAAACCGCTGCACCTCTTTTTTGGTCTTGGGTCTTAGGCAGGCTGCAATCGCTGCCGTCTTGTCTACCTGTGGACGCACCTGCCCGCAGCCCAAGTGGTACCCCAGATACCGTACCTCCCTCTGTCCAACTGCACACTTCTTCGGGTTGGCCGTGAGCCCCGCCCGCCTCAGTGACTCGAGCACTTCAGCCACCTGCTGCACATGCCCCGCCCAGGTGTTACTATGGATGATAACGCCATCCAGGTAGGCGGCAGCATATGCAGCATGTGGCCGCAGCACTCGGTCCATGAGGCGCTGAAACGTGGCTGGGGCCCCGAACAACCCGAATGGAAGTGTAACAAATTGGTACAAACCGTACGGAGTGGAGAAGGCCGTTTTCTCCCTAGACTCTGGAGACAAGGGAATCTGCCAGTAGCCTTTGGTCAAATCCAGCGTCGTAAAAAAAAAGGAGCAGTGCCTAGGCTATAGGCATCAAACTGTGAAACATCATTCACCCTGCGACAGTCCACACAGAACCGGATAGACCCATCTTTCTTGACTACAAGAACGATGGGGCTACACCAGGCACTGTTGGACTCTTCTATTACACCCATCTTCAACATAGCTTTCAATTCGGCCTGAACCACTTTTCTCCTGTGCTCAGGTAACCGGTAGGGCCGTGAACGCACTGTCATGCCCGGGTGACTTCAAAGTCTTATTCAGGCGCTCAACAAGGCCATCAGTTTGAGGGTGGTAAACACTGGTTCGAATTGACTTGATGTCCAATAATCCGTACAGTTCTCTCAGTGTTCGTGACATAAATGAGGTGCCTTGGTCAGTCAGGATCTCTTTTGGGATCCAACCCGGGAGATAACTTGAAACAGCGACTGCGCCACACTCTTTGCAGAGATGGTGCGCAGCGGCAACGCCTCGGGATATCGCGTTGCGTAATCCACCAGAACTAACACAAAGCGATATCCACGTGCGCTCCGGTGAAATGGCCCGATGAGGTCCATCCCAATACGATCAAACGGGACCTCAATCAGTGGTAATGGGCGCAAAGGCGCTCTCGGATGGCCGGTTGGTTAGCCAACTGGCATTCGGGGCAAGACGCACAACAGCGGCGCACGTCTGCCCGAATGCCAGGCCAATAGAATCGGGCCATTACACGGTTCAGTGTTTTCTCACACCCCATATGTCCAGCCATCGGGTTATAATGAGCCGCCTGGAAAACTATTTCCGGCGGTTTTTCGGTACCAACAACTGGGTGGATTATCTCATCTGTCTGAGTGTCACGACTCACTCTGTATAATCTGTCCCTGTGCAATGAAAAGTGTGGATATGTTAATGCTACGTCAGGGCGCACCATGTGACCATCAATTTCTATCACTTGATCGAAGGCAAAGCGTAGAGTATCATCACGAGACTGCTCAAGTGGAAAATCTTCCATGGAGTCAAACACGGGAACCTGCGGAGCCTCCTGTGAAGGCATCGCCGGTTCCCCCTCCCCGTCTGCAGGTGTCGGACAACCTCGCGTCACGCTAAGCACAGCGCACATATCCCATGTCCCTGTCGGCCATGAACGCACCCCTGCACACTGTTCCACTAACCTATCAAACCTGGC
>SRSE01000274.1:0-32285 GCA_005024645.1 Planiliza haematocheilus
AAATACTCGGTCAGCCTAGCATTCAAAATACTACTGTACAGTTTATAAACTGTGCTAAGAAGACTGATTCCCCTGTAGTTGAGTGGTATCCTAGGGTCATTCTTAGATGACTTTGGGATAGGTTTAATAATAGACTTATGCCACACGGAAGGAACAATACTGTGTTTAAAACAAAACCTAAACAAACAGAAAAGCATGTTTAAAAGAGGAGGTGACTTTAGCACTTCATTTGGGATACCTTCCACACCTACTGCTTTTTTCAACTTAGACTTATTTATAGCAGCTTTCACTTCTTCCAGAGTAATATCACAATTCAAAAATAAATTTGGTGCGCCCATATTTCTCTCTAAATTATCGTTTAAGTTACATGCATCTGCAACAAAAGCATCATCAAAACTGGGTGGAATATTACTTCCTGAAAATAAATCAGCAAAATCGGTCTCCCACTTTTTAATTATAAAATCTTTCCTGCATTCCAGGACATCATTATCCAGGACAACCTCCATAGGTATTTTCTGTATTCTCCTTGGGCCTAATTTATTAATTTCCCTCCAAAACTGTTGTGGATTATTGGTTTGTAAATAATCTAATCTCAAGGACTGTCCTCTGTTAAACTTCCTTTTACAGAACCTTAATTTTTTTTCAAATACAGACTGTGCTTGTCTATAATTTTCTCTCAGTTGATGTTTTCTCACCGGATCATTACAACGAAGATAATTGTTTTCAGCTATTTTTCGTTCTTTCCACAGTTTTTGGAGCTCAAAATTCCAAAAGGGTTTAGAGCATCTTATTGACTGCTTGAATTTGTATTTATTTAAATGTTTAGGTTGACATTTATCCATTTCTAAAATCATCTTATCACAAAACTCCTTGTACCACCGATCAACACCATTTTTTGTTCTTTGACAAGATTCAAGTTGGTTTTAGTAATGCTAATAATGCAAAGCGAGACATGTCAGAGGACAAAAAGTCTTCAGGGAAAGTTCTACATCTCTTTTTGGATTGTGAAACTGATTCATTTTCTTCTGTAATTTGATCTCCAACTTTAAATGTTAACAGTAAAAGTGAGTGATCCGGTAAGTGACATCTTTCTCCAATAAGGCTCATACCGGTTGCAGCATTTTGATCTAGCAGGTCTGTAGCAGTAATTACTTTAAAGGCAAGACAAGACTCAAAGCAATTATGAGGTGTGACTATATAGTCAACCACAGCTTTTCCTCTTACTGATTCGGAAGTAAAATTATCATCTTTCAGATTTTTCCTGCCATTTAAAACACAGCATTTAGAGTCCCTAAGAAAGTCAAGGAAGGATTCACCATGGCTATTTAGTGATCGATCTAAGGCCACTCTCGGTGGGACATTGTCTAAATCCCCAATACAATCCTCTTTATCCGAAATACGACTATTAAAGTCACCACAAATATAAATTGCGTCTGTATCCAAAGAATAAACTTGGGTTAGTAAACAACTAAAAAACGTGTTACAGTCTCTTCCCCTTATAGATCCTTCTGGGGACAGATAACAGGAGAAAATCACCAAACTATACTGCAGCTCTCGATATTCAAACCGTACTACAATTATGCCGTCCACAGATTTATCCACAACATTTATTTTAAAGCATTCAAAAAGGTCATTTTTAACTAAGAGTCCGACTCCTCCTGAGCCCTTTGGGGCACGTATATGTTTGTTTCTGTTGTTTCCAAACCACGTGTAGTCAGTTAACTCAATAACACCATCACCGGATAAATGTGTCTCATTAAGGGAAATAATATCTGGATTTTGCGATCGTAATAATAAACTTCGAAGCTTGTAGAGGTCCATTCATTTATATTCCAGTGCACAAGAGACAAACAGGATGAGTCATTTCTTACAGGTTGGGCAACAGCTCGTCAGCGTCTCCGTGCTCCGGTGCTTTGCTGGCCTGCAGGTGTTACTGCCTCAGGTGCGTCTCGTTTAATGAGCCTCCCGTTTCCCGACACGTAAAAATCCTTTCCAACTGGAAGATCCCGCAGAAGCATTTTAAAGTTTGATTCCATGATCCGATCCGTGTGTGACTTATTGAACAAACACTCTTTTGAATTTCGGGTTGGATTTCAGGTTTTGTTTCCCACGGAGCACTGCAACCTTTTCTCTCACCGAAGCAAAAGCCACTTTCACCACACCGGGACCCGGACATCTGGTTCGCAATCTTTGCATTGGCGTCAGTATTTGCTCACAACCACAGCCATCTTCAAACACTTCCTTTTCTTTTTGGGCTAGATCTTCGTCTTCATTAAATGGTAAACCCCTGATGACAATCGTCACACCAGGGTCGTATTTGTTTGGAGCGCTGGAGATGTTTAAATTAATTTTCTCCTCCAACTGATCCAAACGCGACTTAAGTGCGCCAATTTCCAAATCAATGTTATCTTGTATTTCTTTAACGCACTTCTGCAGTTCGACTGTCAAGATCTTCTCCAGCGACACGTAGAGCCCATCTACCTTGCTGTTTAGCTGTTTCTCAATATTATCCACTTTCACCTGGATCACTTTCATCTCTTTTAGGAGCAGGTTGGTCTCCTACTCTTCTTTATCCTGCGCTCGGCTGCGCGTTTGTTTCACTTTTTCGGCTAAAGTTTTAAAGTGTTATCTTCCTTTAAAGTGTTATCTTCCTCGGATGGTAAAGTATAATGTATCTCAAATAAAACACTAACTCGTTTTGCAAAATAATTAGTTTTTAACTCAAAAAGTCTCGAATAGTCAGAAAATGTTTGTCAGAGACACATGCATCACGTCTGGATGGAACCAGAACTTATACATAGCCTAAAGATGAACAACAACCTCAGAGTCTGTAAAACATTCAGCCATATAGCAAACAAGTAAGAGCAGTGAATTACAGGTAAACAAGGTGAGCAGGGAATAACAGGAGCGTATCATAAGTTAATGTTGGTGGAATGAAGTTTGGCGTCAGATAATGTTATCTAGAGGCTGCGTCTCAGGGCCATGAACACTCCCAGTACATAAATATACGCTGATCTAATTATCTCCTGAACAGAAGTGATGCTGGTGAGTAAACGATGGTATTTTATGCTAGAAATAAGGTCCAGACTGTAAAACAGTAGTTCTCCTTTAATGTGAAATGAATGAAGCTAACAAAGTAGCAGCGTAGCTCGTTATTCTTACGTTAGCTAACTTTCTAGTGGAAGCTAGCAGATGCTATTATGTGAGGTCACAAGGTGAGTTATAATCCTTGTTTATAATCTCTTTGAGTAGCAGCTGATGTGATAGAAGAGCTTGGAGCTATTAATTATTCTCCTCTGATCCTTTCACCCTACAACAGTTACATAACGCTGAGATTTTTACCTCCAGGTGACCACGGTGACGGAGCTGCTGCTGTGGTGGCGCCGTCTGTGGTAACATCAGTTTGACCAGTGAAAGGAAGTAGTGTTCATGTTTATGTACAGTCTATGGTCTGAACCACAATGTTATAAACAATGATGTACAGGTGAGTCATTATTCATTCATTCATCCTGTGAAGGGTCATGGAGTCTGGAGTCTATCACAGCTGTGACTGGTCTAGAGGGGGGTCCACCCTGGACAGGTCTCCAGTCTATCACAGCTGTGACTGGTCTAGAGGGGGGTCCACCCTGGACAGGTCTCCAGTCTATCCCAGCTGTGACTGGTCTAGAGGGGGGTCCACCCTGGACAGGTCTCCAGTCTATCCCAGCTGTGACTGGTCTAGAGGGGGGTCCACCCTGGACAGGTCTCCAGTCTATCCCAGCTGTGGCTGGTCTAGAGGGGGGTCCACCCTGGACAGGTCTCCAGTCTATCACAGCTGTGACTGGTCTAGAGGGGGGTCCACCCTGGACAGGTCTCCAGTCTATCCCAGCTGTGACTGGTCTAGAGGGGGGTCCACCCTGGACAGGTCTCCAGTCTATCCCAGCTGTGACTGGTCTAGAGGGGGGTCCACCCTGGACAGGTCTCCAGTCTATCCCAGCTGTGACTGGTCTAGAGGGGGGTCCACCCTGGACAGGTCTCCAGTCTATCCCAGCTGTGACTGGTCTAGAGGGGGGTCCACCCTGGACAGGTCTCCAGTCTATCCCAGCTGTGGCTGGTCTAGAGGGGGGGTCCACCCTGGACAGGTCTCCAGTCTATCCCAGCTGTGGCTGGTCTAGAGGGGGGTCCACCCTGGACAGGTCTCCAGTCTATCCCAGCTGTGATTGGTCTAGAGGGGGGTCCACCCTGGACAGGTCTCCAGTCTATCCCAGCTGTGATTGGTCTAGAGGGGGGTCCACCCTGGACAGGTCTCCAGTCTATCCCAGCTGTGATTGGTCTAGAGGGGGGTCCACCCTGGACAGGTCTCCAGTCTATCACAGGACTAACACAGAGACACAGAATCACCAATGAACCTAGAACCTTCTGCTTGCTGTGAGGCATCAGTGATGACACCATGTAACTGAGCCGCCCATGTTAGACTTTAGTTAATCAACATGTTATTGATGTGAATGAAGATGATGAAGATGATGAAGATGACTTGGACGAGGAGACACCAAATAAACAGAGTTCTAGAATTCGCGCCCTGGTGACGTGCTGAGTGGGCGGGGCCGTGTGGAAACCGACGTTGACTTGTGGGCTGTGAACCAATCAGAGGCGATGATTGCGGCGAGCCCCGCCCAGACTGACCAACGGGGGCGTGTCTGGGGGCGGGGTCGGTCTCGAGCTCGACCCAGTTTGAAAGTGAAGCAAAGGCTCCAGTCGCAGCTTCAGCCCCCAAACAACAACAAGAACCCGAGACCCGGTCCAACTCTGCTTCACCCGTAGCCGCCCCCCCGGACGAGTGAGTACCTCCGTTCGTCCTCCCGCCGCGGGGCTCGGGTTAGGTTTGTGTGTTTTCCCTGGAAATGAGCTGGTTATGATTTACCGGCTGTTTTTCTCTGACGTGCGGTATCCAGTGATAAAAATGTCGGTGAATGAGGGTGAAAATAAATAAAATGGCCGCTTCAACCGTCTGGATGTGGCGGAGGTTTGGTGTGTGTGCTTTTCTGACGCTTTCTGTGTCTGTGCTCCGGGCTCTGAGGGAGATGTGGAGCTGTAAACACGAAACGCCCATTTTGGAGTATGAATGCCAGGAAATAGCCTGGTCCCGTCCATACAACACTGACCTCTCCAGAGTATAGCTCGAGCCCTTCGTTGAAAATGCGCAGCTGTCGTACCGACATCATGTTTCCATTACAAACGCGCCCGCTCGGTGTAAAACCGAGCCCGTGGTTAAATATGAACGTAATTAATCAACACACAGCCCGGGTTTGTAGTTTGTAACGTGTGTGTGATGTAAATGAGTTTTTCTCGGGCTGTTGGTCCGTTATCCCGCTGCTAGAGGAGGGGGATGGGGCGGCTAGCGCTGCAGAGGGCGGGAAGCAAATGGTGGCCCATTGTTCTGCCACAGCTAGCCTGTTAGCATGGCTAGGCTAACTGCAGCAGTCATGGAGCTCCACCAGAGAGGCGGCTAGCTGCGCTTCTCCTCTGCCTCTACGGCGCACACACCCCCGGTCACCAGCGGACAGGAGGACCGGGGCTGCGGAGAAATGTCCCGGCACCGGGCGGCCCAGAAACCGGACAGAAGACGGTGCAGCCCTGGTCCTCGGGCCTCCTAGCTCCCCGGCCGAGAAAATGGAACCCCACTCCGCTGTCTTTGTTCTTCAGTGTCGGCCCCAGAAGGAGGCCCGACGGCTCGAAGATGAACCGATCATTAACGGAGGCGGAGATTGATTAACCGTTATAATTAAACGATTAGTAATAAAACATTTAACGAGTTTAATCACCAAACTGGAAAAAAGGGTCAGAAATACCGGTATTTATACATTTACTGACCAAATAAATCAGATTATTGACCACATAAATCAGATTACTGACCATATATGAATCAGATTACTGACCAAATAAATCAGATTAATGACGCTATATGAATCAGATTATTGACCAAATAAATCAGATTATTGACCAAATAAATCAAATTACTGACCAAATAAATCAGATTATTGACCAAATAAATCAGATTACTGACCATATATGAATCAGATTACTGACCACATATAGATCAGATTACTGGCCACATATAGATCAGATTATTGACCATTTATATACCAGATTAGTGACCACATATAGATCAGATTATTGACCACATATATCAGATTACTGATGACATATATCAGATTATTGACCACATATAATCAGATTATTGACCACATATAGATCCGATTATTGACCATTTATATACCAGATTACTGACCACATATAGATTAGATTATTGACCACATATATCAGATTACTGATGACATATATCAGATTATTGACCACATATAATCAGATTATTAACCACATATAAATCAGATTATTAACCACATATAAATCAGATTATTGACCACATATAAATAAGATTATTAACCACATATAGATCAGATTACTGACCACATGTAGATCAGATTATTGACCATTTATATACCACATTACTGACCACATATAGATTAGATTATTGACCACATATATCAGATTACTGACCACATATAGATCAGATTACTGACCACATATAGATCAGATTACTAACCACATATAAATCAGATTATTGACCACATATGAATTAGATTATTGACCACATATCGATCAGATTATTGACCATTTATAGATCAGATTATTGACCATTTATATACCAGATTAGTGACCACATATAGATCAGATTATTGACCACATATAAATGAGATTATTAACCACATATAGATCAGATTACTGACCATTTATAGATCAGATTATTGACCACATATAGATCAGATTATTGACCACATATAGATCCGATTATTGACCATTTATATACCAGATTACTGACCACATATAGATTAGATTATTGACCACATATATCAGATTACTGATGACATATATCAGATTATTGACCACATATAATCAGATTATTAACCACATATAAATCAGATTAACCACATATAAATCAGATTATTGACCACATATAAATAAGATTATTAACCACATATAGATCAGATTACTGACCACATGTAGATCAGATTATTGACCATTTATATACCACATTACTGACCACATATAGATTAGATTATTGACCACATATATCAGATTACTGACCACATATAGATCAGATTACTGACCACATATAGATCAGATTACTGACCACATATAGATCAGATTACTAACCACATATAAATCAGATTATTGACCACATATGAATTAGATTATTGACCACATATCGATCAGATTATTGACCACATATAGATCAAATTATTGACCATTTATATACCAGATTAGTGACCACATATAGATCAGATTATTGACCACATATAAATGAGATTATTAACCACATATAGATCAGATTATTGACCACATATAGATCCGATTATTGACCATTTATATACCAGATTACTGACCACATATAGATTAGATTATTGACCACATATATCAGATTACTGATGACATATATCAGATTATTGACCACATATAATCAGATTATTAACCACATATAAATCAGTTTATTGACCACATATAAATCAGATTATTAACCACATATAGATCAGATTACTGACCATTTATAGATCAGATTATTGACCATTTATATACCAGATTATTGACCATTTATATACCAGATTACTGACCACATATATCAGATTATTGACCACATATATCAGATTATTGACCACATATATATCAGATAATTGACCACATATAGATCCGATTATTGACCATTTATATACCAGATTACTGACCACATATAGATTAGATTATTGACCACATATATCAGATTACTGATGACATATATCAGATTATTGACCACATATAATCAGATTATTAACCACATATAAATCAGTTTATTGACCACATATAAATCAGATTATTAACCACATATAGATCAGATTACTGACCATTTATAGATCAGATTATTGACCATTTATAGATCAGATTATTGACCATTTATATACCAGATTACTGACCACATATATCAGATTATTGACCACATATATCAGATTATTGACCACATATATATCAGATTATTGACCACATATAAATCAGATTATTGACCACATATAAATCAGATTATTGACCACATATAAATCAGATTACTGACCACATATAGATCAGATTACTGACCACATATAGATCAGATTCCATAACCACATTCTCCACTACAAGGCCATGCTCTCTACTGCCAAATCACTTTATTTTGCAAATCAAATCAATTCAAGTGATGGAAACACAAAGGCTCTCTTTTCTCTGGTTAACAAAACTCTACAACCCCCAGATTCTCTTCCTCTTCACTCACTTCACTACTCAACTGATTACTGTAATGCCATTATGGAATTCTTTAATACAAAGATTGACACCATCCACCAACAGCTAGCTCACAGCTCACCCATCTCACCCCTCCCACCTCCCCAAACTTCTATCTCTACATTTTTGGACTTCAAATTACCCTTGTTTTCCGACATATCTGACCTCATCAGGAAAGCCCCATACTTATTGACCACATATAGATCGGATTATTGACCACATATAGATCGGATTATTGACCACACATAGATCAGATTATTAACCACACATAGATCAGATTATTGACCACACATAGATCAGATTATTGACCACACGTAGATCAGATTATTGACCACATATAGATCAGATTATTGACCACATATAGATCAGATTATTGACCACACATAGATCAGATTATTGACCACACATAGATCAGATTATTAACCACACATAGATCAGATTATTAACCACACATAGATCAGATTATTAACCACACATAGATCAGATTATTGACCACACATAGATCAGATTATTGACCACACATAGATCAGATTATTGACCACACATAGATCAGATTATTGACCACACATAGATCAGATTATTGACCACACATAGATCAGATTATTATATTATAGATAAATGTGTGTTGACATGTAGACCCTGAAAGTAATGGTCATAATAAAAGTCACAGATCAGCTGTTTGTGTCCCTGACTATGTCTGTCTTTCTCCTTCAGGCTGCCAGTATGATGCGTAAAGACGTCAACAAGCCGAAGGGGAAGACGTCTGCGTACGCCTTCTTTGTCCAGACGTGCAGAGAGGAGCACCGCAAGAAAAACCCAGAGCAGTCGGTCAACTTCGCCGAGTTCTCCAAGAAGTGCTCCGAGAGATGGAAGGTGAGGTGGACAGGTGACAGGCAGATGGACAGGTAGACAGGTGACAGGCAGATGGACAGGTAGACAGGTGACAGGCAGATGGACAGGTAGGGAGGGAGACGGGTAGATGGACAGGTAGGGAGGGAGACAGGTAGATGGACAGGTAGAGAGGGAGACAGGTAGATAGGTAGATAGACAGGTGACAGGCAGATGGACAGGTAGAGAGGGAGACAGGCAGATGGACAGGTAGACGGGTGACAGGCAGATGGACAGGTTGGGAGGGAGACAGGCAGATGGACAGGTAGACAGGTGACAGGCAGATGGACAGGTAGAGAGGGAGACAGGCAGATGGACAGGTAGACAGGTGACAGGCAGATGGACAGGTAGGGAGGGAGACAGGCAGATGGACAGGTAGACAGGTGACAGGCAGATGGACAGGTAGGGAGGGAGACAGGTAGATGGACAGGTGACAGGCAGATGGACAGGTAGGGAGGGAGACAGGTAGATGGACAGGTAGATGGACAGGTAGATGGACAGGTAGAGTGGACAGGTAGATGGACAGGTAGATGGACAGGTAGATGGACAGGTAGGGAGGGACAGGTAGATGGACAGGTAGACAGGTGACAGGCAGATGGACAGGTAGAGAGGGAGACAGGCAGATGGACAGGTAGACAGGTGACAGGCAGATGGACAGGTAGGGAGGGAGACAGGCAGATGGACAGGTAGACAGGTGACAGGCAGATGGACAGGTAGGGAGGGAGACAGGTAGATGGACAGGTGACAGGCAGATGGACAGGTAGGGAGGGAGACAGGTAGATGGACAGGTAGACAGGTGACAGGCAGATGGACAGGTAGGGAGGGAGACAGGTAGGGAGGGAGACAGGCAGATGGACAGGTAGAGAGGGAGACAGGCAGATGGACAGGTAGGGAGGGAGACAGGTAGATGGACAGGTAGGGAGGGAGACAGGCAGATGGACAGGTAGACAGGTGACAGGCAGATGGACAGGTAGGGAGGGAGACAGGTAGATGGACAGGTAGAGAGGGAGACAGGCAGATGGACAGGTAGGGAGGGAGACAGGTAGATGGACAGGTAGAGAGGGAGACAGGTAGATAGACAGGTGACAGGCAGATGGACAGGTAGAGAGGGAGACAGGCAGATGGACAGGTAGACGGGTGACAGGCAGATGGACAGGTAGGGAGGGAGACAGGCAGATGGACAGGTAGACAGGTGACAGGCAGATGGACAGGTAGGGAGGGAGACAGGCAGATGGACAGGTAGACAGGTGACAGGCAGATGGACAGGTAGGGAGGGAGACAGGCAGATAGACAGGTGACAGGCAGATGGACAGGTAGGGAGGGAGACAGGCAGATGGACAGGTAGGGAGGGAGACAGGCAGATGGACAGGTAGACAGGTGACAGGCAGATGGACAGGTAGGGCGGGTGACAGGCAGATGGACAGGTAGAGAGGGAGACAGGTAGATGGACAGGTGACAGGCAGATGGACAGATAGAGAGGGAGACAGGCAGATGGACAGGTAGACGGGTGACAGGCAGATGGACAGGTAGGGAGGGAGACATGCAAATGGACAGGTAGACAGGTGACAGGCAGATGGACAGGTAGAGAGGGAGACAGGCAGATGGACAGGTGACAGGCAGATGGACAGGTAGGGAGGGAGACAGGTAGATGGACAGGTAGAGAGGGAGACAGGCAGATGGACAGGTAGACAGGTGACAGGCAGATGGACAGGTAGAGAGGGAGACAGGCAGATGGACAGGTAGACAGGTGACAGGCAGATGGACAGGTAGAGAGGGAGACAGGCAGATGGACAGGTAGACGGGTGACAGGCAGATGGACAGGTAGGGAGGGAGACATGCAAATGGACAGGTAGACAGGTGACAGGCAGATGGACAGGTAGAGAGGGAGACAGGCAGATGGACAGGTGACAGGCAGATGGACAGGTAGGGAGGGAGACAGGCAGATGGACAGGTAGACAGGTGACAGGCAGATGGACAGGTAGGGAGGGAGACAGGTAGATGGACAGGTAGAGAGGGTGACAGGCAGATGGACAGGTAGACAGGTGACAGGCAGATGGACAGGTAGACAGGTGACAGGCTGATCGTGGTTGTTTACCGGTAGATAAAGTTGATGGTGGTTGTTTACCGGTAGATAAAGTTGATGGTGGTTGTTTACCGGTAGATAAAGTTGATGGTGGTTGTTTACCGGTAGATAAAGTTGATGGTGGTTGTTTACCGGTAGATAAAGTTGATGGTGGTTGTTTACCGGTAGATAAAGTTGATGGTGGTTGTTTACCGGTAGATAAAGTTGATGGTGGTTGTTTACCGGTAGATAAAGTTGATGGTGGTTGTTTACCGGTAGATAAAGTTGATCGTGGTTGTTTACCGGTAGATAAAGTTGATGGTGGTCGTTTACCGGTAGATAAAGTTGATGGTGGTCGTTTACCGGTAGATAAAGTTGATGGTGGTTGTTAACTGGTAGATAAAGTTGATGGTGGTTGTTTACTGGTAGATAAAGTTGATGGTGGTTGTTTACCGGTAGATAAAGTTGATGGTGGTTGTTTACTGGTAGATAAAGTTGATGGTGGTTATTTACTGGTAGATAAAGTTGATGGTGGTTGTTTACCGGTAGATAAAGTTGATGGTGGTTGTTTACCGGTAGATAAAATTGATGGTGGTTGTTTACTGGTAAATAAACATGTATATATAACCACAGTGTTTGATTCCAGGGGCTGTCTCCCAGCGATAAGAAGTGCTTCGAGGACATGGCCAAGGCCGACAAGGTTCGCTACAACAGGGAGATGAGAGACTACGTCCCACCAAAGGGTTTCGGAAAGAGGGGCCGCAAGAGGAAAGACCCCAATGCACCCAAAAGACCCCCGTAAGTCTGCACTACCTGATTCCATTGGTCTACCTGGTTCCATTGGTCTACCTGGTCCCATTGGTCTGCCTGGTTCCATTGGTCTACCTGGTCCCATTGGTCTACCTGGCTCCATTGGTCTACCTGGTCCCATTGGTCTACCTGGTTCCAATGGTCTACCTGGTCCCATTGGTCTACCTGGTTCCATTGGTCTACCTGGTTCCATTGGTCTACCTGGTTCCAATGGTCTACCTGGTCCCATTGGTCTACCTGGTTCCATTGGTCTACCTGGTTCCATTGGTCTACCTGGTTCCATTGGTCTACCTGGTTCCAATGGTCTACCTGGTTCCATTGGTCTACCTGGTCCCATTGGTCTACCTGGTTCCATTGGTCTACCTGGTTCCATTGGTCTACCTGGTTCCATTGGTCTACCTGGTTCACCTGGGTTAAATGAAGAAAGTGCTTGTGTGTTAACTTGATCCATAATTGTCAGTCTGCTGTTATTAACCTGTCTGTCTCTCTGTGGTCTACCTGTCTGTCTGTGGTCTACCTGTCTGTCTGTCTGTGGTCTACCTGTCTGTCTCTGGTCTACCTGTCTGTCTGTCTGTGGTCTACCTGTCTGTCTGTGGTCTACCTGTCTGTCTGTGGTCTACCTGTCTGTCTGTCTGTGGTCTACCTGTCTGTCTCTGGTCTGTCCCTGCAGGTCTGCGTTCTTCGTCTTCTGCAGTGAGTACCGTCCCAGCGTGAAGCAGCAGTATCCAGGTCTGTCTATAGGAGACTGTGCCAAGAAGCTGGGAGAGATGTGGAGCAAACTGTCTCAGTCTGAGAAGCTGCCGTACGAAGAGAAGGCCCAGAAGCTACGGGAGAAATATGACCGGGTGAGACGCACGGCACGCAGGGAGACAGGGAGAGGGAGACAGGTAGAGAGAGGGAGACAGGTAGAGAGAGAGACAGGTAGAGAGACAGGAGACAGGTAGAGAGAGAGACCGTACGAAGAGAAGGCCCAGAAGCTACGGGAGAAATATGACCGGGTAAGACGCAAGGCACGCAGGGAGACAGGTAGAGAGAGGGAGACAGGTAGAGAGAGAGACAGGTAGAGAGGGAGACAGGTAGAGAGAGAGACAGGTAGAGAGAGAGACCGTACGAAGAGAAGGCCCAGAAGCTACGGGAGAAATATGACCGGGTAAGACGCACGGCACGCAGGGAGACAGGGAGAGGGAGACAGGTAGAGAGAGAGACAGGTAGAGAGAGAGACAGGTAGAGAGACAGGAGACAGGTAGAGAGAGACCGTACGAAGAGAAGGCCCAGAAGCTACGGGAGAAATATGACCGGGTGAGACGCACGGCACGCAGGGAGACAGGGAGAGGGAGACAGGTAGAGAGAGGGAGACAGGTAGAGAGAGAGACAGGTAGAGAGACAGGAGACAGGTAGAGAGAGACCGTACGAAGAGAAGGCCCAGAAGCTACGGGAGAAATATGACCGGGTGAGACGCACGGCACGCAGGGAGACAGGTAGAGAGAGGGAGATAGGTAGAGAGAGGGAGACAGGTAGAGAGAGGGAGACAGGTAGAGAGAGAGACAGGTAGAGAGGGAGACAGGTAGAGAGAGAGAGAGAGACAGGAGACAGGTGTAGAGAGACAGGAGACAGGTAGAGAGAGACAGGAGACAGGTAGAGAGACAGGAGACAGGTAGAGAGAGACAGGTAGAGAGACAGGAGACAGGTAGAGAGAGACAGGAGACAGGTAGAGAGAGAGACAGGTAGAGAGACAGGAGACAGGTAGAGAGACAGGAGACAGGTAGAGAGACAGGTAGAGAGAGAGAGAGGTAGAGAGGGAGACAGGTAGAGAGGGAGACAGGTAGAGAGGGAGACAGGTAGAGAGGGAGACAGGTAGAGAGAGAGACCGTACGAAGAGAAGGCCCAGAAGCTACGGGAGAAATATGACCGGGTAAGACGCACGGCACGCAGGGAGACAGGTAGAGAAAGAGACAGGTAGAGAAAGAGACAGGTACCTGGTAGAGAGACAGACAGGTAACTGGTGTAGAGAGACAGACAGGTTGGTTAAGGAGGTGGTCATGGACTCTACTGAGCATGTGCAGATAACTGCTTCCTGTCCTGTCAGGACATGGTGGCATACCGCGGTGGAGGAACATACGCCAGGAACCCTGGTTCCTCAGCTCAGGGAGGAGAGGAAGAGGAGGACGACGAGGGGGAGGACGAAGACGAGGAGGAGGACGACGACGAGTAGAAACCTAAAGCTGCAGCTGAGAGAGAGAGACTGAGTGAATGAGAGAGAGAGAGAGAGAGAGAGAGACAGGTGTGTGTCTGTGTTTCAGAGGTCAGACAGGTCTTGATTGGACTGAGGGGACAGGGGGCGGGGCTTCACAGCAGCTGTGTCCACTGAGCCCCTTCAGAGACACAATGGTCTACCTGAGGACAGAGTCAGTGGCTTCACCTCAGTCACCTGTCAATCAGCTGTTAGACATGATTGACAGCTGTCAGTCAGCTGTGTGTAACCACCAGGTCACATGACTTGTGCTCTGAAACACACACACTGAACCTGAGTGTGTGTTTCACTGTGTGTGTGTAATTTGCCTTTCAGTAACGTGTGTGTGTGTGTGTGTGTGTGTTGGAGGTCATCAGAAGTTAAACATCTGCCACCAGAGGATAGAACCCCCCCCCCCCCCACCATCACCGTGGTTACCCCAGCACCTCCCCTCCCAGTCACCATTGTGTTGCCATGGAAACCTGTAACCCCCCCCCCCCCATCATGTTGTTGTTTTTTACTTTCTGTTGTTTGTTCACTGTCAGTAGAAACGTCAACTTTTATAATAAAAACGTTCAGAGGAAAACTCACCGAGAGTCTGAGTCAATCACTGGGGAGGAGGGGGGAGGAGGAGGGTTAGAGGGGAGGAGGGGGAGGGTTAGAGGGGAGGAGGAGGGTTAGAGGGGAGGAGGAGGGTTAGAGGGGAGGAGGGGGGGGAGGAGGAGAGTTAGAGGGGAGGAGGAGGGTTAGAGGGGAGGGGGTTAGAGGGGAGGAGGGGGTTAGAGGATGGAGGAGGTTAGAGGGGAGGAGGGGGGGAGGAGGAGAGTTAGAGGGGAGGAGGAGAGTTAGAGGGGAGGGGGGTTAGAAGGGAGGAGGAGGGTTAGAGGGGGTGGAGGTGGGGGGAGGAGGGGTTAGAGGGGGGAGGAGGAGGGGGGGGGGAGGGGGGGAGGAGAGAAAGGGGGGGAGGCTCAGAGGGGAGGAGGAGGGGGGGAGAGTTAGATGGGAGGATGGGGGAGGAGAGGGTTAGAGGGGAGGAGGAGAGTTAGAGGGGAGGAGGGTTAGAGGGGAGGAGGGGGGGAGGAGGAGGGTTAGAGGGAGGGGGGGGGGAGGAGGAGGGTTAGAGGGGAGGAGGAGAGTTAGAGGGGAGGAGGGTTAGGGAGGAGGGGGGGGGGGGAGGAGGAGAGTTAGAGGGCGGAGGAGGGTTAGAGGGGAGGAGGAGAGTTAGAGGGGAGGAGGGGGGGGGAGGGAGGAGGAGAGTTAGAGGGGAGGAGGGGCGAGGAGGAGGGTTAGAGGGGAGGAGGGGGAGTTAGAGGGGAGGAGGGGGGGGAGGAGAGGTTAGAGGGGAGGAGGGTTAGAGGGGAGGAGGAGAGTTAGAGGGAGGGGGGGGGGGGGAGGAGGAGGAGAGTTAGAGGGGGGGAGGAGGGGAGGGTTAGAGGGGAGGAGGGGGGGTTAGAAGGGAGGAGGGTTAGAGGGGAGGGGGGGGGAGGAGGAGGAGGGTTAGAAGAGGTGGGGTGGATGAGGAGGGGAGGAGGTGTTCTATCATCTCTGTTCTGTTATCTCTATTATCAGGAAGAAACAGGAAGTGACATCATAATGATTGACAGTTGCCATGATAATTGTTCTGTGAAGAGGTTCAGAAGCAACGAGAGTAGAAATAAATAAATGCAGTGTAGAATTGAAGAGTAGGAGGAATAGTCTGGTAATCAGTCACCATCATCATTTATCTTTATTACACAGGAACAACAGAAACTCCTTCAACGCCCCAATTAAAACTATTAGCATTCCTCATTTACATCAGTTAGCATGGCTAGCATCGTTAGCATTTCACTGATACTACTCCTAGTATCACAGTGTTAGCATAACGGCTAAACCAACGGACACCATTCAACACTGGAAAGTGCTATCAAGAATGTGCTACCAGCGCTAACCAGCTATAGCTCAACATACATGTTTAAATAAAATAAAATGGTAACCAGTTGGTAGCTATGGTGCACGGTACAATAATAATGAACTGCTACAAGTGTTAGCATTTCTCATTTAAATCAGTGAGTCAGAGGAATGCTAGCAGTGTTAGCATGGTGCTGCGCAATGGAAGAGCCTGTCAATCAAACAGTTAAAGCTTTAACATCATCAGCTGAAAGAGGATCAGCTGACAGTCGTACAGAGGTCGTACAGAGGTCGTACAGAGGTCGTACAGAGGTCGTACAGGGGTCGTACAGAGGTCGTATGAGCTCAGGTGATGACAGGTCGTCCTCTGACCACGTCAGTGTGTTTACTTCAGGTGTCAGATGAAAGTCAGGTGCTGATGCTCGTCCAGGCCGTGGTTGTGTTTGTGCTGCTCAAACAGTTCAGTCAGACTCTGCAGGTAAACTTTATGAAGACACTCGATGTCCTCACTGCTGGGACTGGGAGTCTGGACGACCGAGATAGGCTTCCCCACTGAAGACAGAGAGAGAGAGAGAAAGAGACATGTAGCAAGAGGGTCACTGACGCTAACTCACGCTAGAAGATGCTAACTGAGGGGAATTGATAACTAACCCTAACTGATGCTAGCAGATGCTAGCAGATGCTCGCTGTCAGTAACTGACACTAACTGACACTAACTGATGCCAGCAGATGCTAACTGATGCTAACTAACCCTAACCGATGCTAGCAGATGCTAACTGATGGGAATTGATAACTAACCCTAACTGATGCTAGCCGATGCTAGCAGATGCTAACTGATGCTAACTAACCCTAACTGATGCTAGCAGATGCTAGCAGATGCTCGCTGTCAGTAACTGACACTAACTGACACTAACTGATGCCAGCAGATGCTAACTGATGCTAACTAACCCTAACCGATGCTAGCAGATGCTAACTGATGGGAATTGATAACTAACCCTAACTGATGCTAGCCGATGCTAGCAGATGCTAACTGATGCTAACTAACCCTAACTGATGCTAGCAGATGCTAGCTGACAGTAACTGACAGTAACTGATGATGATCTTTCTGATGCAATGTTTGTTTAACATTAGCTTCAGCTACGTTAGCTGAATGTTGCAAACATACCAACAGTGAAGATGGGCTTCCGGTACGGCATTAGTCCAAAGTTGTATTGGAATACTCCTCTGGCGTGAAACAGTGGCATCGCTACTCCCATGATGCTTTGCAGCCGGTTCTGAGATCACAGGAAAACGCGCTGAGATCCCATAATACTAACACACCTTCATTAGCCAGGTAACCTGACTCTGTAGAGTTTCAGTCTGTATGAGGTTTATACGGTCTTACTCTGAGGTTAGCTGGAGGCTAGCTGGAGGCTAGTTCTGACCTGCAGGGCCCTCAGAGTATAGTTGGAGGCGAGTTAAAGGTTAGCTGGAGGCTAGCTAAAGGTTAGCTGGAGGCTAGCTGGAGGTTAGTTCTGACCTGCAGGGCCCTCAGAGTATAGCTGGAGGCGAGTCAAAGGTTAGCTGGAGGCTAGCTAAAGGTTTGCTGGAGGCTAGCTTAAGGTTAGCTGGAGGCTAGTTAAAGGTTAGCTGGAGGCTAGCTAAAGGTTAGCTGGAGGCGAGTTAAAGGTTAGCTGGAGGCTAGCTTAAGGTTAGCTGGAGGCTAGTTAAAGGTTAGCTGGAGGTTAGCTAAAGGTTAGCTGGGGGCTAGCTAAGGTTTAGGTGGAGGGTAGGTAACGGTTAGCTGGAGGCTAGCTAAAGGTTAGGTGGACTTTAGCTAAAGGTTAAGTGGACTTTAGCTAAAGGTTAGCCGGAGGCTAGCTAAAGGTTAGCCGGAGGCTAGCTAAAGGTTAGCTGGAGGCTAGCTAAAGGTTAGGTGGAGTTTAGCTAAAGGTTAGCCGGAGGCTAGCTGTGGTGGGGTCTGACCTGCAGGGCCCTCAGAGGAGAGCCGGTGGGATTCTCCATCTGATCAAACAACTCGTTCTCTCCAAAAGAGAAGACTGGAACCAGCTGAGCTCTGCACACAAACAGGAAATGATCTGTAGCCCCGCCCCTTTTCTATATGCACTACACACATTCTTTAAGCTCCACCCACCCGTGTTTGAGAGCCAGTTTGATGAAGCCCTTCCTGTTTCGTACCTGAAACACAGAGTCCACACATGAAGTGTGACTGAACCTGTTCACACCAGGTGAGTAAATGAAACGCACCTGCAGGGTCAAAGCTCCTGGTCGAGCATCCAGAGCCTCTGGAGCTCCGCCCACTGCGATGACAGCAACGTTTCCTCCTTCAGGACGACTGACCAGGTAAGACAGACTGGACTTAGAGCTGGACACCAGACCTGGAGACAGACATCGTCTCTGATTGGTTGAATCTTCCTCCATTTTAAACACATGCAGCTACAGAAGAAGACGTTATTTATCAGTGTGTGGTGTGTTCAGGGCCCATGACCAGCGTCTGTAAAACCCAGAATGTCCTGCAATTCAACGACTTTTTATTGATATTTCAACACAAACAGAATAAGTTACTCTGGTCCAGATGGAAGCCAAGAGCAGAGAGTGTAAAAAGTAGAAAATAGAATAGTACAAAGTATAAGTACTGCATATAAGTACTACATATAAGTACTGCGTATAAGTACTATGTATATGTACTATGTATAAGTACTACATATAAGTACTATGTATATGTACTACATATAAGTACTGCGTATAAGTACTATGTATATGTACTACATATTAGTACTACATATAAGTACTACGTATAAGTACTACATATAAGTACTGTGTATAAGTGATGCGTATAAGTACTGCGTATAAGTACTATGTATATGTACACTACCGTTCAAAAGTTTGGGGTCACATTGAAATGTCCTTATTTTTGAAGGAAAAGCACTGTACTTTTCAATGAAGATAACTTTAAACTAGTCTTAACTTTAAAGAAATACACTCTATACATTGCTAATGTGGTAAATGACTATTCTAGCTGCAAATGTCTGGTTTTTGGTGCAATATCTACATAGGTGTATAGAGGCCTAGTTCCAGCCACTATCACTCCAGTGTTCTAATGGTGAAATGTGTTTGCTCATTGGCTCAGAAGGCTAATTGATGGTTAGAAAACCCTTGTGCAATCATGTTCACACATCTGAAAACAGTTTAGCTCTTTACAGAAGCTACAAAACTGATCTTCCTTTGAGCAGATTGAGTTTCTGGAGCATTACATTTGTGGGGTCAATTAAACGCTCAAAATGGCCAGAAAAAGAGAACTTTCATCTGAAACTCGACAGTCTATTCTTGTTCTTCGAAATGAAGGCTATTCCATGCGAGAAATTGCTAAGAAATTGAAGATTTCCTACAACGGTGTGTACTACTCCCTTCAGAGGACAGCACAAACAGGCTCTAACCAGAGTAGAAAAAGAAGTGGGAGGCCGCGTAGCACAACTGTGCAAGAAGATAAGTTCATTAGAGTCTCTAGTTTGAGAAACAGACGCCTCGCAGGTCCCCAACTGGCATCTTCATTAAATAGTACCCGCAAAACACCAGTGTCAACATCTACAGTGAAGAGGCGGCTGCGGGATTCTGGGCTTCATGGCAGAGTGGCAAAGAAAAAGCCATATCTGAGACTGGCCAATAAAAGAAAAAGATTAAGATGGGCAAAAGAACACAGACATTGGACAGAGGAAGACTGGAAAAAAGTGTTGTGGACGGACGAATCTAAGTTTGAGGTGTTTGGATCACAAAGAAGAATGTTTGTGAGACGCAGAACAAATGAAAAGATGCTGGAAGAATGCCTGACGCCATCTGTTAAGCATGGTGGAGGTAATGTGATGGTCTGGGGTTGCTTTGGTGCTGGTAAGGTGGGAGATTTGTACAGGGTAAAAGGGATTCTGAATAAGGAAGGCTATCACTCCATTTTGCAACGCCATGCCATACCCAGTGGACAGCGCTTGATTGGAGCCAATTTCATCCTACAACAGGACAATGACCCTAAACACACCTCCAAATTGTGCAAGAACTATTTAGAGCAGAAGCAGGAAGCTCATATTCTATCGGTGATGGAGTGGCTAGCGCAGTCACCAGATCTGAACCCCATTGAGCTGTTGTGGGAGCAGCTTGACCGTATGGTACGCAAGAAGTGCCCATCCAACCAATCCAACTTGTGGGAGCTGCTTCTGGAAGCGTGGGGTGCAATTTCTCCAGATTACCTCAACAAATTAACAGCTAGAATGCCAAAGATCTGCAATGCTGTAATTGCTGCAAATGGAGGATTCTTTGACGAAAGCGAAGTTTGATGTAAAATCTTATTTCAAATACAAATCATCATTATTTCTAACCTTGTCAATGTCTTGACTCTATTTTCTATTCATTTCACAACGTATGGTGGTGAATAAGTGTGACTTTTCATGGAAAACACAAAATTGTTTGGGTGACCCCAAACTTTTGAACGGTAGTGTACTTTGTATATGTACAACATATAAGTACTGCATATAAGTACTACGTATAAGTACTACGTATAAGTACTATGTATAAGTACTACGTATAAGTACTACGTATAAGTACTATGTATAAGTACTACGTATAAGTACTATGTATATGTACTACATATAAGTACTATGTATATGTACTACATATAAGTTCTGCGTATAAGTACTACATATAAGTACTACATATAAGTACTATGTATATGTACTACATATAAGTTCTGCGTATAAGTACTACATATAAGTACTACATATAAGTACTATGTATATGTACTACATATAAGTTCTGCGTATAAGTACTACATATAAGTACTACATATAAGTACTATGTATATGTACTACATATAAGTTCTGCGTATAAGTACTACATATAAGTACTATGTATATGTACTACATATAAGTTCTGCGTATAAGTACTACATATAAGTACTACGTATAAGTATTAAATAACAAGGATACGTCATGTGTCACTAGTTTAAAGGTTTAAAATGAAGGACTGCTACGACCAATAGGTCAGATGATCATCAGACAGCTGATCAGTAGCTGAAACAAGCTCTCTGATTGGCTGACCCATGAGCCAATCAGAGAGCTTGTTTCAGCCTCCTCCTGCTCTGACCTGTTGCACAGACTCTGGTTGAGAAACTTAGTTAGTCAACGTTTCCTGTAGCAGAGTTCATGATGAAGAAACATGTCAACAAAGATGTTTAAAGTGTCGACAGACAGACAGACAGACAGACAGACAGGTAGACAGTCAGACAGGCAGACAGACAGAGAGACAGACAGGTAGTCAGGTAGACAGTCAGACAGACAGACAGACAGGTAGACAGTCAGACAGACAGACAGACAGACAGGTAGACAGTCAGACAGACAGACAGACAGACAGGTAGACAGTCAGACAGACAGACAGACAGACAGACAGACAGGTAGACAGGTAGTCAGACAGGTAGACAGTCAGACAGTCAGACAGGCAGACAGACAGGTAGTCAGACAGGTAGTCAGGTAGACAGTCAGACAGTCAGACAGACAGACAGGTAGACAGTCAAACAGACAGATATACAGACAGTCAGACAGACAGGTAGACAGTCAGACAGACAGGTAGACAGTCAGACAGACAGGTAGACAGTCAGACAGACAGGTACCTCCAGTCATGATGTAGTCTCTGAACACTGGGACTCTGAACCAGAACGGCAGCATCAACAGATGAGACTTGAGTCCAGGAAACAGACGAGAGAAACCAGTCGCTTCAGTACAGAAGTTACCAAAGGCCCCTGCTACCAGCACACCTGAGAGACAGACAGGTGAGACAGACAGGTCAGAGACAGACAGGTAGAGACAGGTGAGACAGACAGGTGAGACAGACAGGTGAGACAGACAGGTGAGACAGACAGGTGAGACAGACAGGTGAGACAGACAGGTGAGACAGACAGGTGAGACAGACAGGTCAGACAGGTGAGACAGACAGGTGAGACAGACAGGTGAGACAGACAGGTAGAGACAGACAGGTAGAGACAGGTGAGACAGACAGGTGAGACAGACAGGTAGAGACAGACAGGTGAGACAGACAGGTAGAGACAGGTGAGACAGACAGGTGAGACAGACAGGTAGAGACAGACAGGTAGAGACAGGTGAGACAGACAGGTGAGACAGACAGGTAGAGACAGACAGGTAGAGACAGGTGAGACAGACAGGTGAGACAGACAGGTAGAGACAGACAGGTGAGACAGACAGGTAGAGACAGGTGAGACAGACAGGTCAGAGACAGACAGGTGAGACAAACAGGTCAGAGACAGACAGGTAGAGACAGGTGAGACAGACAGGTGAGACAGACAGGTAGAGACAGACAGGTGAGAGACAGGTGAGACAGACAGGTCAGAGACAGACAGGTAGAGGCAGACAGGTAGAGGCAGACAGGTAGAGGCAGACAGGTAGAGGCAGACAGACAGGTCATGGACAGACAGACAGGTCAGGAACAGACAGGTCATGGACAGACAGACAGGTCATGGATAGACAGACAGGTCAGGGACAGACAGACAGGTCAGGGACAGACAGACAGGTCTGAGACAGACAGGTCTGGGACAGACAGACAGGTCAGGGACAGACAGACAGGTCAGGGACAGACAGACAGGTCTGGGACAGACAGACAGGTCATAGACAGACAGACAGGTCTGGGACAGACAGGTCATAGACAGACAGGTCATAGACAGACAGGTCATGGACAGACAGACAGGTCATGGATAGACAGACAGGTCAGGGACAGACAGACAGGTCAGGGACAGACAGACAGGTCTGAGACAGACAGGTCTGGGACAGACAGACAGGTCAGGGACAGACAGACAGGTCTGGGACAGACAGACAGGTCATAGACAGACAGACAGGTCTGGGACAGACAGGTCATAGACAGACAGGTGAGACAGACAGGTCATAGACAGACAGGTGAGACAAACAGGTCAGAGACAGACAGGTAGAGACAGGTGAGACAGACAGGTGAGACAGACAGGTAGAGACAGACAGGTGAGAGACAGGTGAGACAGACAGGTGAGACAGACAGGTCAGAGACAGACAGGTAGAGGCAGACAGGTAGAGGCAGACAGACAGGTCATGGACAGACAGACAGGTCAGGAACAGACAGGTCATGGACAGACAGACAGGTCATGGATAGACAGACAGGTCAGGGACAGACAGACAGGTCAGGGACAGACAGACAGGTCTGAGACAGACAGGTCTGGGACAGACAGACAGGTCAGGGACAGACAGACAGGTCAGGGACAGACAGACAGGTCTGGGACAGACAGACAGGTCATAGACAGACAGACAGGTCTGGGACAGACAGGTCATAGACAGACAGGTCATAGACAGACAGGTCATAGACAGACAGGTCATAGACAGACAGACAGGTCATAGACAGACAGACAGGTCAGGGACAGACAGGTCTGGGACAGACAGACAGGTCTGGGACAGACAGACAGGTCATAGACAGACAGACAGGTGTCTCTCACCATGTGGATGGAATCCAAAGATATAATTCTTCCTAGGATTCAGGTCAGCAGTTTTGATCAGCTGTAATGAATAAATGATAAATAATTCAGTAATTAAATAAATATAAATACTTTAATAAATGATAAATAATTCACTAATTAAATAAACATAAATACTTTAATAAATGATAAATAATTCACTAATTAAATAAACATAAATACTTTAATAAATGATAAATAATTCACTAATTAAATAAATATAAATACTTTAATAATTGATAAATAATTCACTAATTAAATAAATATAAATACTTTAATAATTGATAAATAATTCACTAATTAAATTATTATAAATACTTTAATAATTGATAAATAATTCAGTAATTAAATAAATATAAATAATGAATAATTGAGAAATAATTCAGTAATTAAAAAAATATAAATACTTTAATAAATGATAAATAATTCACTAATTAAATTAATATAAATACTTTAATAAATGATGAATAATTCAGTAATTAAATAAATATACATACTTTAATAAATGATAAATAATTCACTAATTAAATAAATATAAATACTTTAATAAATGATAAATAATTCACTAATTAAATAAATATAAATACTTTAATAAATGATAAATAATTCACTAGTTAAATAAATATAAATAATGAAGCTGACTGCAGGAGTGAAGAGGGCCAAGGCTGCATACGCCCAGAGGATCGAGGGACACTTCACATCCAGCGATCCACGGAGTATGTGGAGGGGCATAAAGTGCATCACAGACTATAACACCAGAGATGCACAATGCCCCAGGGACCCCTCTCTACCCAACGCTCTCAATAGATTCTACGCCCGCTTTGAGGACCCAGACACCCCCCCTCTCAGCACCAGACTCACCCCCCCACCAGGAGAAGAGCCCCTCAGCGTGACCCCAGCAGAAGTGAGGAGGGTCCTCCAGAGGATTAACCCACGGAAAGCTGCTGGTCCCGACAACATCTCTGGGCGGGTGCTGAGGGGATGTGCACACCAGCTCACAGAGGTGCTGACGGACATCTTCAACACCTCCCTCCAACAGGCAGCGGTCCCCACCTGCCTGAAGACCGCCACCATCATCCCCATCCCAAAAACGTCCACAGTGACAGGCCTGAATGACTATCGGCCAGTAGCCCTCACCCCGATAGTCATGAAGTGCTTCGAGAGACTGGTCATGGCTCACATCAAGGACTACATCGACATCACTGTGGACCCACACCAGTATGCATACAGGAAGAACCGATCCACAGAGGACGCCATTTCCTCTGTGGTCCACACAGCCCTCACCCACTTAGAGAACAAGAACTCCTATGTTCGCATGCTCTTCGTGGATTTCACATCAGCATTCAACACCATCATACCACAGACCCTGACACAGAAACTGGCAACACTCGGACTGAGCTCCACCCTATGCAACTGGGTCCAGGACTTCCTAACCGACAGGCCGCAGTCTGTGAGGATCCACGACGTCTCCTCCTCCTCCATCACCCTCAGCACCGGCTCCCCCCAGGGCTGTGTGCTGAGCCCCCTCCTGTTCACCCTGCTCACATACGACTGCTCAGCGATTCACCCGAGCTGTCTGATTGTGAAGTTTGCGGACGACACTGCTGTGGTTGGACGTATCGTGAACAACGACGAGTCTGACTACAGGAAGGAGGTGGAACACCTGGAGGGTTGGTGCAGAGAAAACAACCTCTGCATCAACGTGAAGAAGACCAAGGAGATGATCGTGGACTTCAGGAGGAGCAGACACCTCCCCCCTCCCCTGCACATCGGAGGGACAGCGGTGGAAGTGGTCTCGTGCTACAGGTACCTGGGCGTCCACATCTCTGACGACCTCACCTGGAGCACCAACACTTCCTGCCTGATTAGGAAGGCACACCAGCGCCTCTATTTTCTCAGGAGGCTGAGGCGCGCTGGACTGGGGAGCTCAGTCCTGACATCCTTCTACAGGTGTGTGGTGGAGAGCGTCCTGTGCTCCTGCATCACTGTGTGGCACGGCAGCTGCTCTGCAGCAGAGAAGAAGGCTCTGCAGAGGGTGGTGAAAGCTGCACAGAGGACTGTGGGACACAGTCTATCCACCACCACGGACATCTACACCTCCAGATGCAGGAAAAGGGCCACCTGCATCAGGAAAGACCCCACCCACCCCGCACACACACTGTTTGTCCCCCTCCCCTCAGGCAGGAGGCTACGGAGCATTAAAAGCAGGACCACCAGACTGAGGAACAGCTTCTTTCCGGAGGCTGTGAGACTGTCAAACGCTGGAGGATCTTCGTAGCCCCCCCCAAGAGTGAACAATAGTCACCCCCATGGGCAGACTGCATTTGCACTGCACTGTCACTTTAACTGCATTTGCACACTACCTCAATTGCACAGGACCATCACAGTCAATTTCATAGTTTTTATTTATACAGTTATACAGTTTGTACAGTTAGCTAATTTTATTCTCTATATTTATACTTTTTTATATTTATACGTGTTTTTTTTTTTCTTTTCTTACTGTGGCTTGAAACGGGACCAGAGAAACTATTTTCGTTCCTTCATATGTACCAACATGTGTAGAAATGACAATAAAGAATCCTTGAATCCTTGAATCCTTGAATAATTGAGAAATAATACAGTAATTAAATAAATATAAATACTTTAATAAATGATAAATAATTCACTAATTAAATTAATATAAATACTTTAATAATTGATAAATAATTCAGTAATTAAAAAAATATAAATACTTAAATAATTGATAAATAATTCAGTAATTAAATAAACATAAATACTTTAATAAATGATGAATAATTCAGTAATTAAATAAATATAAATATTATTTATTTTATTTTATTTATTTATTATTTTATAACATTATATAATGAGCCCTAATAATTCAGAACCACTGATCAGAACCCACTGTTATGGGGAAGTAGTCTCTGAAGTTCTCCCAGACGCTCCAGCTCCTGACCCAATGTGACCTTCGACCTCCACTAGTGGGCGTGTCCCAGTCCAGCCACAGCCAACCAGCATACAGCAGGGCCAGCATCCACCAATCAGAGAGAGCCAGGAGGATGAAAGCCGCCAGACAGCACTGAGCTGAGACACAGACAGACAGAGAGACAGACAGGTAGGTGAGAGACAGACAGGTAGAGAGAGACAGGTGAGACACAGACAGACAGAGAGACAGACAGGTAGAGAGAGACAGGTGAGACACAGACTGACAGAGAGAGAGACAGGTAGAGAGAGACAGGTGAGACACAGACAGACAGAGAGACAGACAGGTAGAGAGAGACAGACAGGTAGGTGAGAGACAGACAGACAGAGAGACAGACAGGTAGAGAGAGACAGGTGAGACACAGACTGACAGAGAGAGAGACAGGTAGAGAGAGACAGGTGAGACACAGACAGACAGAGAGACAGACAGGTAGAGAGAGACAGACAGGTAGGTGAGAGACAGACAGACAGAGAGACAGACAGGTAGAGAGAGACAGGTGAGACACAGACAGACAGAGAGAGAGACAGGTAGAGATAGACAGGTGAGACACAGACAGACAGAGAGACAGACAGGTAGAGAGAGACAGGTGAGACACAGACAGACAGAGAGACAGACAGGTAGAGAGAGACAGACAGGTAGGTGAGAGACAGACAGACAGAGAGACAGACAGGTAGAGAGAGACAGACAGGTAGGTGAGAGACAGACAGACAGACAGAGAGACAGACAGGTAGAGAGAGACAGGTGAGACACAGACAGACAGAGAGAGAGACAGGTAGAGATAGACAGGTGAGACACAGACAGACAGAGAGACAGACAGGTAGAGAGAGACAGGTGAGACACAGACAGACAGAGAGACAGACAGGTAGAGAGAGACAGACAGGTAGGTGAGAGACAGACAGACAGAGAGACAGACAGGTAGAGAGAGACAGACAGGTAGGTGAGAGACAGACAGACAGAGAGACAGACAGGTAGAGAGAGACAGGTGAGACACAGACAGACAGAGAGAGAGACAGGTAGAGATAGACAGGTGAGACACAGACATTGTATTGTATTTTGATTTGCTTTGCGATATTGTTTTGTTAAGAAACTCTCTAAATTCAAATTCAAAGTGGGATTTATTGGCATGAGATAGACAGGTGAGCGACATTTGATCAATGACTCTGATCAATGACTGGTCAGAGTCATTGATCAGAGTCATTGATCAGAGTCATTGATCAGCTGGTGATCAGCTGTAGATCAGCTGTAGATCAGCTGGTGGACGTTACCCAGAGCCAGGAAGGAGAAGACCCACTGGAGCACAGCGGCCGTCTGCAGCCTCCTCTGCAGGGGGATGTTCAGCGGAGCGAACTCGATCTTCATGCCGGCGGTGAAGCTCCGTGGCCGGTACAGGAGCGCAGCGAGGTCCCGGTGGTTGAGGCTGGAAGTCGGAGGTCCAGTCTGTCTTGATCTCCTGTCCTTCTGTCTCTCTGTCTGTCTCTCTGTCTCTGTCCCTCGTTGAAATCTTTCAAACTTCAGCCAACTTTTCAACATGCTCCCGCTCCCTTCATCACTGCGCATGCGTACAGGACCCTCCTCCTGGGTGTGTTCCTGTGGCCCAATCACAGCGTGGAGTCAGGCGCGTTCACGCCGCGGACACGAGGAGTGCGCTGTCGAAACTATGAATAAAGTTCATCCAGTGCTGATCAGCGACCGATAGTCGTGTCTCCATGGTAACGCAGTGTTTGTGGCGGCGGTTGGTTGCCATAGTTACAGCCGGTAAGTAGCGCAGGGCTGTGGTTTATAGAACAAAAACAAAAGAAATACACTCAACAGCAAATAAATAAATAAAGTGTGACGATCTGTCTCTACAAGAAACTAGGACTGAGACTGTAGGAGGTAGGAGCTAGGAGCTAGGAGGTAGGAGGTAGGAGCTAGGAGGTAGGAGCTAGGAGGTAGGAGCTAGGAGGTAGGAGCCAGGGGCTAGGAGGTAGGAGCTAGGAGCTAGGAGCTAGGAGCTAGGAGGTAGGGGCTAGGAGGTAGGAGCTAGGAGGTAGGAGCTAGGAGGTAGGAGCTAGGAGGTAGGAGGTAGGAGGTAGGAGGTAGGAGGTAGGAGGTAGGAGGTAGGAGCTAGGAGGTAGGAGCTAGGAGGTAGGGGCTAGGAGGTAGGAGCTAGGAGGTAGGGGCTAGGAGGTAGGAGCTAGGAGGTAGGAGCTAGGAGGTAGGAGGTAGGGGGTAGGGGCTAGGAGGTAGGAGCTAGGAGGTAGGGGCTAGGAGGTAGGAGCTAGGAGGTAGGGGCTAGGAGCTAGGAGGTAGGAGGTAGGGGCTAGGAGGTAGGAGGTAGGAGCTAGGAGGTAGGGGCTAGGAGGTAGGGGCTAGGGGCTAGGAGCTAGGAGCTAGGAGGTAGGAGCTAGGGGCTAGGAGGTAGGAGCTAGGAGCTAGTGGCTAGGAGGTAGGAGCCAGGGGCTAGGGGCTAGGGGCTAGGAGGTAGGAGCTAGGAGCTAGGAGCTAGGAGCTAGGAGCCAGGGGCTAGGGGCTAGGAGCTAGGAGGTAGGAGCTAGGGGCTAGGGGCTAGGAGGTAGGAGCTAGGAGCCAGGGGCTAGGGGCTAGGAGGTAGGAGGTAGGAGCTAGGAGCTAGTGGCTAGGAGGTAGGAGCTGCAATCAGCCGTCTGGAGAAGAAACCCTTCACACCTGAGTCTCTCTTTGAGGTCCATGTTATGTTAGTGACCACTTTGTTCATTTGTTCTGTTTATGCTTTTATTTATTTTACATTTTATTTCTAGCATCAATCACAGCATCTGTGTTGTTATGAGCAGCAGCATCAAGAAATCAAAGTCTCGACTATTTAGCTGTAACACCACAAAGAAAACCAAAGAAGAAGAAATAAAGACCAGGATGATGATTGACACATTGAGTCGACACAGTTCAGTAACAGCAGTTTCATCATCAGACACAAACAGAGGTCCTCACTATTAATGGATCAAGTGTTCATTCATTTACACTTTCATCTACTAATTAAGACATGATTCACATTACAACAAACAAAGGCTCCCATCCTGGTGCATGATGGGAGATGAAGGACCAGCACTGGACCTGCTTTGATTCTAATACTTTACATCGTGTCTCTAATCTCAGACACGTCACTCTCATTTCACATTTACTGAAACAACGACTTTTATTTTGTAGGAGCTGGAGTGGACCAGGATCCGACCCACTCTGTCTCCATGGCGACGCTCGGAGCGGATATCTGCAGTCCACTAGCAGAGTGAGACATCACACCCTCTTTACATCTTTGACCTCTGATCACTTTCAGGTGTTTCAAACACACCTGACCAATAAAAACGCCTGACACAGGAAGTGATGTCATGACGCGTCGTTCTGTCTTCTGACTGGTTAACAGAGCAGAGAGACGACTTCTACCCTACACTAACTTAGTCCTGCACTAAACTAAACCTCAGCTACACCTGAACCTACCAGAGCAGCACCTGGACTACAGGTGTGCTGCTTCAGCACCAGCATCTTCCGTCAGCCGTCCTGGATTTACTTGGTCCTGGATTTACTTGGTCCTGGATTTACTTGGTCCTGGATTTACTTGGTCCTGGATTTACTTTGCTGTGACTGAGTCGACACTAAAAGGACTTTTTTTAGATGCAGTTCAGTCAGGGCAGGCACAGGCATGCAGCGAAGGTGTGTTCAGGTGTGTGCTCAGGTGAGCCACAGGGTAGACAGGCCTTCTCTGACGTCAGTGGCTGGATCTCTTTGCCTCTGGACTTGTCGCTTTGGTGCTTTCTGCACATCAGTGCCATGAGAAACAGGCTGAGCAGCAGGACCGTGAACACAGACACAGACACGGATCTGCAGAGACAAAGACACTGAGTTAGGCTCCGCCCCCTAAGACCTGACAGCAGCTTTAAATCAGTTCAGATCAATGAAGGCCATCAGTTCTTACATCACAACGATCCACGTTTCAGGAGCAGAGACTGAAAGAGAAGAAGAAAACACGATGAGATGAGACGAAACTTCCTGTGACATCTGAGAAGGAGGAACCAGCTGCTTCAGGTGAGCTCACCTGGCCGTCCAACAGCTGTCACTGCCTCTGCCGCCGTCACTGCCGCTGCCGCTGAGGTGGTCGAGGTTTGGTTTCCACAAACGGAGTCTGAGACGGCGGTGCATAGACTCAGAGTCAGCTGATTAATAGCTGGAGGACACAGAGATCAATCAACCAATGGGTTCTGAGGTTCAGTCACACCTGGACAGAAACAGGAAGTGATATTTATTTACCTGAGCAGTTGGTGCATGGCTGACAACGGATTCCTTCCCCTCCACTGCAGTTCTTCACCATGAAGTAACCTGACAGGTAGAGACAGGTGAGTCACTGAGTGTCAGTATCAGTGGGACAGACACAGTAACCTGACAGGTGGACAACTTGTTACCTTCAGGACATGTGGGACAGTCCGCCATCACAACACTCGGTTCCACCGCCATCCTCAGCAGCAGGTACGCCATGCTCACCTGGAACCAGAGACATGTCCATGTAAAACCAGCTTCCAGCAAGAGACACCTGTAACCTGTCTCTAACCAGTCCTCTCACCTGTCTACACCTGTCCCTCACCTGTCCTCCCGTGTGTCTCAGCTCAGACTTGACTATGTTCAGACAGAAACAGAAACACACCACAACTGCAACTAGACCTGAAATAAATCTTGAAATGTCCCTTTAAAATGACCAGATCCAGATCCAGATCCAGGCCCAGGTCCAGCTCCAGATCCAGATCCAGATCCAGGCCCAGGCCCAGGCCCAGGTCCAGGTCCAGATCCAGATCCAGATCCAGGTCCAGGCCCAGGCCCAGGCCCAGGCCCAGGCCCAGGCCCAGATCCAGATCCAGATCCAGATCCAGATCCAGATCCAGGTCCAGATCCAGGTCCAGGCCCAGGCCCAGATCCAGATCCAGATCCAGATCCAGATCCAGATCCAGGTCCTGGTCTTCTCCTATGCTGAACTTTAAAACAGTAAATAAACTCCGAGGTGTTTCGTCACTACTCTGTTTACTTGTGTCTCGTGGCAACAGATCTCCATGGTTACACCACAGTGAAACGCGGAAGCCCCGCCCCCTCGGTAACACCGTCATCAAAACAAACAGCCCAGTACACGTGCTGCCTTCATGCAACTTTCACCTGCCGTAAACCGTCAGACAAGACAGCATTAAAACCAGGTCCAGGACCAGGACTCAGAGCAGGACGAAGTCCAGGAAGGACCAGAAACAGAAGCAGGTCCAGGACTAGTTAAGTCCCTTTCAGGTAAAACACCTGCAGGACTCTGATCCTCATGAACTGGTTTTCGTCTGCTCGTCGCGTGAACAGTGTAAAGTTGTCCACTTCATTAGGTACAGGTTGAATGATGAGGCGCTAGCTCACCTGATCAGTTTTAGTCTAACTGGCTGAATATTAACAACAACTACAATAATGCTGAACATTAGAGTAGTGTACCTAATGAAGTGGCCAGGTAGTAGTCTCATGCTAACATGCTAACACACTGCAGCTTGCAGTTACCTGTCCTTCTCACTCACCTGTAGTCTGTCCATGGTGTCCCGTTCACTTCAGT
>SRSE01000275.1:0-66602 GCA_005024645.1 Planiliza haematocheilus
GTGCATGTGTCTGTCTTTGTGAGAATTTGTCCAAATTCTAGTTTACTGGCTTTACTCTGATCTTTTTTTCTTACTCCTCTCTCCATTTTCCTCCATGCTGCTTTTGTTAGTTGATTTTTTCTTCACCTCAGGTGTTTAATTAATCTCTCTCTAATCTTATGTCTAGGTGGAGTCTTTATTACTTTCTCTCTGCTACAATATAGTTACCCCCTCTTCTTTCTAGAACAATCTAGTACAAGAACAAAATCTATAAAGGTTGGACCGATGGTGCCAAACCAATAGGAAGCCATCTGGTCACCATGTTACATCCGGGTTGGTCATTTTCCTTCAACTAAAAGCCAGAAATGTCAGAGCCAAGTGTATCCCAACATGTTTTTCAATGCATCCTCTGAGCTTCAAAGCTTCACTGCAGGAATTACCAGCGTCACCAAGCCCCATAAAAAGCAAATGAAAACACTGGAACCGCCACGAGCAGCGATTCGGAAAAAATGTCTGTTTTTCTTTGTTTGGTGTAATTGCAACAAATTTATTAAAAGCTATTTTTTTCTCAGAGCTTGGTGGTGCTATTTTCACCCATTCTTACAATGCTTTATGTGTGGTGGAGTTGTTGAGGTTTACTGGAAACACTCAGTGTTTTCAGTCTAAAGAGGAAATGGCTTCTGGTATGCTGATGTTTTGGAGCAGTTTTGGTGTGAGATAAAGTGCACCAGCACTGCAGCCCTCATTTCCCACAGTGTTGTCTTTTCTGTCTGGTAAGTGCTTGTGTCTTTCAAACTTCTTGTCTTGCATTTTGAATGTCTGATTTGTAAACCCAGACTGACCTCACTCATAGTAATCAGCAGCGTTGACTTCTTGGACTTGGGAGAGCTTCACCTGAGCAACAGAAACTTTGTACTGCCAAGAAGACTGGAGGGCTACACCATGTGACAGGGTTTGACAGCATGAGCATCGATGTGTGAGACCTTGTTCATGATTTATTTGTTCAGAAGGTAACACTTTGGTTGCTGGCCTCAAATGGTGACAGTCTATTGTAGTTCCTTCAGTCTGAGGATGAAGGCCTTGCTACCAGGTGCACACCTATCAACCCTCCCCCCAGGCTAGCCTCCCTGAAGGGCCCCAGGTTCCATCGTCAGCCTTAGGGCCTGTCCACACGAAAACACGAAAACGCGTAAACGCACATGTTTTTATTCGTTTTGGCCGATCGTCCAGACGAATCCCGTAAACGCATAGCCCTAAAACGCACTTTTTCGAAAACGGGTCCCAGGGTGGATAAATCCGTAAACGCACATCTCGTGACTCCTTGTGGACGGCGAATACGGATCTTTTCGAAAACGATGACGTCATGGCCACTACTCTCGAACAGCTTTCCACCTCCCGCGAGACGTCTCATAACAACAACAACAACAATGGCGGACTCCCAGTCAACGTTCTCTTGCAACTTACTGGCCTTGTAGTCGAGTGTGACTCGCAGGAGTAGTTCGACCTCGGCGTCGGTCCACACAAAAGTATCTGCTCTCTTCGTAACCACTGCCATCGTTGTCGTCTCCTTGAGTTTGGTTTTCTAAAGTTGATTTGTAAACAGCGCTCAAGCTTTATGTGCATGCTCCGCCACTTCCGTTTCCGTTTTTGGCGGATTTCTGAAACGGAAACAGCGCCACCTATAGGCCAGGCATACGAAGTAGCGTTTTCAGGCGTTTTCAGTCGTTTTCACCTCGCGCCGTGTGTACGCGAATATTCTTGAAACGCTGCCAGCGAAAACGGATAAAAAAAGATCCGTTTTCGTACGTGTGGACGAGGCCTTAAACCACCTTGTCATAAATATTTATAGCTGGTGAACCATCCAAAACTACCATTAGGCACAGTTCCAAAAAGCTTTTAAAAAGGCAACTAGATCACTAGAGAACTTTATTGACAAAGTGGTTCTGCTCATAGAAGTTGTTGTTTTTTTTTGTACAAAGTGTTACGTCCCAGTCTAGCGTTTTAAAGGAGTAACATAAAACACCAACTGGCAAAAAACGGTTGTGATAAAGGTGACCCCTTTATTCTCATCACGCACATGAGTGAACAAGTGATTACAACATTTGTATACAAAAAAATATGTCTGTCTTCGGGGTGAACCAAAGGCCAAAACAAAACCCAGCTACCTAGTTCCCAAACTTTAACTAAAACCTAAATGCAAATAAAACGAAAAGACATTTTCTAGGCCTAACGGCCTAACTTAACAAAAACAGGAGAAATCAAAATAAAATGGCAGTTCACCCTTACTGCTTCCTAATATAATTCGGTAGTAAAAGAAAAATATCCTCACAGGTAAAAAAACTCGGTGAAGGACGCACTCACAAAAACACACAAAATATCTGAACTACGGGCATGAAAAAGCACGCACGGCCACAGCTCTCATGGGACAGAAGTCAAGGGCTGGGGTGCCGACATGCAGACCACTTAAATTGAGTGAAATGAAAAAACATTACTTCACGACTGTGGTGCTACATCAACCTATACACAACCAAGACAGAGCATGAATTATATGTACAGACAGGGCAAGACAATACAGAAAAAGGAGACACAATAACAATAAAACTAAATGATAATAATGAAATGAAAAATAATAATTTCATTACTTATTGAGATGGAGGTAATAGGAAGAAAAAAAAATACAAAATAATTTACATCATAAAGAAAATCTAAATGTTCATGCAATATGAAATATTAAAGAACTGTACATAGACTGTATATGAAATTAAAAAAGTAGAACACGAACTGGACACCAGGACTGTCTACTGTAAGCAGGGACAGCGTGTGCAAGCTTGTGTGCATAATCCAGAGAGTCACATCTCTATAATACTCATAGCATCTTCATTTCCATGGTCAGCCCAGAGTGACCAGTCTGTATTGATTGATTGACTGTATTCAGTGAGCAGCGTGAGTTTTTGTCTACAGCTTACAAATAGACACAGAGGAGTTGCATCCAAACCCAAAGCCAGGGTAGAGAGGTTCAGTGAAGGTGGAGTGGAAGGTGAAGAGAGGAAACAGTCTGTCATTAAAGACTTCATAGAAGGAGATGGTTCCAGCAGAGTAGTTCACATACACTGCTACTCTGTTAGATACAGAGGAGAACAAGAATGGAAGCTGTGTTTCTGTTTGATTGTTCCAGACAGAGAAACCACTCTCAGAGCACTGCAGACTCCAGGACTGACTGTTCCTCCCAAACCAACAGTCTTCAGTGTTTCCTCTCCTTCTAATTGTTTTATAAGTCACTGCTATCAGGACGTCTCCTTCCCACTCTACCTCCCAGTAACAGTGATCAGTAACTCCATCTTTACACAGAACCTGACAGTGGTCAAAGCTCTCTGGAAGGATGTGAAATGAGTGCTTCGCTCTTAATGTCGTCACTTTTGGGTCACTGTCAGACACACACAAGTGCGGGTGTTTTGTGTTTGTGTCCAGTGTGAGTTTACAGGCATCTGATTAAGAGAAAACAGTAGATTTATTTGTTATCATGTTTATCTCCATATCAGCAGATAAATGGTTAGTGTTTTTATCTGTTTTGTAAATGTAAATTAGGTATGACTACTGAATTTAATTATTCTGGTGAATCAAACACACACTTACACTTTCTCAGACCAGGTTTCATTCTCTGCTCTCCACCATGGTCCACACTGAAAAGAAGAAGCAGATAGACCACAATGTTATCTTTAATTGTGAAAGTTGTATATTTATTAACATTCCCTCTGAAGCATCTGCAATCCAATATTAATTCTATCACAGCTGAAAATTTACAATACGGAAACTGTGTTTGTTGTTGTTGTGTGTTCATACTTGAGTGTGTCCAGTCTCCAGTCTGGATTCTTTAATCCATCAGACAGCAGCTTCACTCCTGAGTCTCCTAGATGATTGTAGCTCAGGTCCAGTTCTCTCAGATGGGAGGGGTTAGAGGTCAGAGCCAAGACCAGAAAACCACAGTCCTCATTTGTGACCTGACAACCTGACAAACTACACAGACACACAAGTCAAACTTGTAAGTAGCATTCACATAAATTCCAGGATGGTTTCCTAGAAGAACATTACATCACAGAGAATCAGCAATGCTATTCACTTCACCAGTTAGTGGTCTTAATGTTTTGGTTGATCAGCTTACATGCATGCCATTTCTGTTCTATGGTTGTTTTCAATATTTTGTTTTTGTAAACATGCTCGGAGTGACTAGATTTATTCCGACCAGAGAGAAACCAGCATATCAAAAGTTTACATGGTGATTAGTAGCTGATGTATTGATGATGAGTGGAATACATGTGTCCTATGTCCACAAATACAATGCATAGTATTTACATCGTTGTCCTCAAACAAAATGAGAAACTAGGGAATATTTTGTTAAAGGCAGAATAGGAGAGAGGACTCTTACTAATGTACATCTGTAGGAGATAATAACAATATGGAAATCTACTGTATATTCACTGAACACCTACCACTGTATCTATTGTTCATTCTTAACCTTTTTAAATCAATCCCCACGATAATGTCTTATGTTAAATGTATTTTAACTCAAAGGTTATTAGGATATAAAATACATTTATATCCTAATAACCTTTAAGTGCTTGGAATAATACAGTTGACTGTATTGTTCCAGATTAATCCAATTGGTGGCCATTAATCATTTGATAAATTTTAAAATCTCAAATCAACCAGTCAACTTCTTAAAACTATACAAATAAGTGATCTGTCAACCCTTCGGTGAACACTTATGGCAAATGAAACGGTCCTAAAGCTAAAGGGTCATTTAGCCTTAGAGACATGAATATACAAAGAAACAGTCTGAAATCTCTAATAGAGACTTCAAAGACTTTAAACATCATCAACTACTGACTCCTGACCTGAGAGTTTCCAGTAGACAGTGTGGACTCTTCAGTCCATCAGAAAGAAGCTTCACTCCTGAATCCTTCAGGTCGTTACCACTCAGGTCCAACTCTCTCAGACAAGAGAACTGGGAGCTGAGAACTGAGGCCAGAGCTTCACAGCTTCTCTCTGACAGGTTACAATCACTCAACCTGAAAAAGAAGTTAGTGAAGAAAATAGTCGGCTTGTCTAAATTTTCGAAACAGTACAATTACATTTCAATACAGTATGTCAGTATGTCTTGAACTGAAAAATTACATGAACGTCTTTACTAGATCATCAAACAGCTTTAATGTTGCAGTTTCTGAACATAGTATGATACAGTACTTTATCTTCTTACAACTTAGAGCTTAATATGTGCATTTCAGCTTTGGCAATGGTGGCTTTAGGCAGTTCGCACAACCTTGATAGTCTTACTGTTACTATTATTTTGTGAAATTCCTCACTGTTGAAATGGTATTTTACCAATGTTCTGATGTTTTTATCAGAACTGGGGATATAATGTAGACAACATTTTGTTTCATATGCATTGTCGGGGGCTTGGCTTCAAGTGATATCACTCAACTATTACAAAAGAAGGATTGGATATCCAAATATTGCATTACATCATGTTGCAATCTATGGTAGTACCATGAAGGTACCATGAAACATATTTGATATTGACATAACGTATACACTTACAGAGCGCTTCTGGAGGCTTTGATGACTGGCAGCATCCTGAGCAGAGCATCTTCTGAAGCAGAAAACTTCTTCAAGTCAAACACATCCAGATCTTCTTCTGATGACAGTAACATAAAGACCAGAGCTGACCACTGAGCAGGAGAGAGATACTTCTCTGAGAGTCTTCCTGAACTCAGGTACCGTTGGATCTCCTCTGTTAGAGAATGATCCTTCAGTTCATTCAGACAGTGGAACAGATTAAGGCTTCTCTCTGTAGAAAGATCCTCATTGATCTTCTTCTTGATGTACCTCACTGTTTTTCTGTTGGTCATTTCTATGTTTCCTCTCTCTGTCACCAGGCTGTGTAGAAGACTCTGACTGGTTTCAAGTGAAAGACCCAGGAGGAAGCGCAGGAACAGATCCAGGCGTCCATTTGGACTCTGTAAGGCCTTGATGACAGCACACTGGTGGAGATGATCAAGATCAGCTTTGACTTCAAACATTTTGTACCACCACCACCACCACCATTTTTGTGATTCTTCCATCAGATTGTCACCATGATTAATGAATGTCAAATGAACATAGAGAGCAGCCAGAAACTCCTGAACGCTCAGATGGACGAAGCAGAACACCTTGTCCTGATACAGTCCTCTCTCCTCTTTAAAGATCTGTGTGAACACTCCTGAGTACACTGAGGCTGCTCTGATATCGATGCCACACTCTGTCAGGTCTGATTCATAGAAGATCAGGTTTCCTTTCTGCAGCTGATCAAAAGCCAGTTTTCCCAGAGACTCAATCATCGTCCTGCTCTCTGGACTCCAGAGTGGATCTGTCTCAGATCCTAAATCATACTTGACGTTCTTCACTTTGGTCTGAACCACCAGGAAGTGGATGTACATCTCAGTCAGGGTCTTGGGCAGCTCTCCTCCCTCTCTGGTTTCCAACACATCCTCCAGAACTGTAGCAGTGATCCAGCAGAAGACTGGGATGTGACACATGATGTGGAGGCTTCGTGATGTCCTGATGTGGGAGATGATCCTGCTGGCCTGCTCCTCATCTCTGAATCTCTTCCTGAAGTACTCCTCCTTCTGGGGGTCAGTGAACCCTCTGACCTCTGTCACCATGTCAACACACTCAGGAGGGATCTGATTGGCTGCTGCAGGTCGTGTGGTTATCCAGAGGCGAGCAGAGGGAAGCAGTTTCCCCCTGAGGAGGTTTGTCAGCAGCACATCCACTGAGGTGGACTCTGTAACATCAGTCAGGATCTCAGTGTTGTGGAAGTCCAGAGGAAGTCGACACTCATCCAGACCGTCAAAGATGAACACAACCTGGAACTCTTCAAAGCTGCAGATTCCTGCTTCTTTGGTTTCAGTGAAGAAGTGATGAACAAGTTCCACCAAGCTGAACTTTCTCTCTTTCACCAGATTCAACTCTCTGAAAGTGAATGGAAAAGTGAAGTGGATGTCCTGGTTGGCTTTGTCTTCAGCCCAGTCCAGAGTGAACTTCTGTGTTAAGACTGTTTTCCCAATGCCAGCCACTCCCTTTGTCATCACTGTTCTGATTGGTTTATCTCTGTGAGCTGATGGTTTAAAGATGTTTTTACATTTGATTCTATTTTCCAGTTCATCTATCTTTCTGGAAGTTGCTTCAATCTGTCTGACCTCATGTTCATCATTGACCTCTGTTGACTCTCCCTCTGTGATGAAGAGTTCAGTGTAGATCTGATTCAGAAAGGATGAGTTTCCTGTTTTATTAATCCCCTCAAACACACATTGGAACTTCTTCTTCAGATTTGATTTGAGTTTATATTCACACAGTCCAGAAGAAGTTCCTGAAAGAACAAATGAAAGATTTTAGTATTGCACCATCTATTAAATATATTGATCTAATCTGTCATGCACAAATATTCCTGAGTTTAGTTCTGAAAAATGTATTGCTCCGTTACGTATAAGTGCAGAATATTTTTAGGAGACTAACATGAAAATATTAAAGATCTCTTACTACTCAGCAGACAGTCAGCCAGCTTCTCTTGCTTTATTTCCCTCATGTAGTGCAGAGTGATGTTCAATAAAGCTTCTCCAATGATCCTCTTCTTCTCTTTCTCTTCAACATCCTCCTCCTCAGCTTTCCTCTGACTCTTTAATGTTTCCAGATCTAGACTCAGGAGATGCTGGAATCTCTTCAACTCATCCGTCACAAAGCTGACAATGTTCTCTTTAAGAATCTGGAACAATTTACGGAGAGGTTTCTTTAATGAACATGAATTAATTATGGAGTTCTATCTATCTGTCTGTTTGTCTGTCTGTCTTTCTATCTGTCCCTGACACAATTTTAGCTATTTCAACTTAATTGCAAAGAACAAACTAATATATCAGAGAGATGGCAAAGACAGTTAAAGTGTCTCCACAGTTTGACCCATTCTAAGCAAAATCAACATACTGGTGATCCCTGCAATAGAAAAGATGGATGTACACAGAGGACAACAGAGGAGTATGATCGTAGGAGACAAAAAACCTCCAGATGAACCTTCTCCAGAGGTAAGCACATCATTATCTAAGTCTTATCTAAGAGAGAAGGCTTCATAAGACCAAATGAACAGAAGGTTCACAACAAAGTGCAAACACTTCATACGCCCCAGTAATGGAAGATCCAGATTAAACATTATCATAGGACATGTAAAACAAGAGCAGAGCACTTCTGGAATAGCATTGGTTTGTGCAACTGAAATCAACATGTATTAGAATAAAAGAAAGATAAAAGTATGGAGAAGGCTTGGAATGGCCATGACCTGAAGAATACAACATCATCTGTAAAACACTTGAGGCAGTAGGATGGGGTAGGCATATGGTACATGGTGTCAATGGCATTGAGTCACTGTAGTTTATGGATGGTGAAACAAATGAGAAAGGCAAACGAGTAAAAGGCAGACAGAAAAAGACCCAAATGATACATTGTTTTAGGTATATATATATATATATATATATGTTTTAGATCAGGGGTTCCCAATACATCAGTACAATGACAGATTGAGGGTCAGCCACTCCAAGATCCTCCCATTTTTTTTGTCATTCAAAAAGTACTGCACAGGGAATCATTTATTGCGCTTACCTTTCTTGTTTATTTGTCCTAAACAGCCAACAGCATGTATCACTGCTTACCTAACTGTTATATTAGTATGCGAAGAATGTGAAGTCTGAAAATACATTTGTTCAATTTCTTATTTTTCAGAAATTAGGTGGGACATGTCCAACCTGTCCCCGCTGGGATCTGCAACCTTGACAGAAGGGGTATGAAATGAGTGGGAGTGCTGGATCATGAAAGGAATCAGTGCAGTAGAAGTCATCAGAGTAAAGTATTGCTCCATAAGGTTCATACAGATGAAGTGTGGGAACACGTTTTAGATGATATTTTTCTTAAGTGTAAATTCATTTTACATGCTTCAATTAACAGAAAACATTGATTGTTAAAGATAACACACAACAGTGGCCTCTTGGAACAGACTCTTGTTAATATTTGCTCCCCACATCAGCACATTTCATCTACTACACCTGGACTACATCAGTCTCTATGTGTATGTTGTGTTCCACATGACACTGATTGATGTCTGTCAAAAAGTAGATTCAATCTGTATTACTCCATAAACCAGTATGTTAGTATTTGATTAGAGGCTTGTTATTTAACAGCTGGCTTTTATACACACCGTAAATATAGAGTCCAGGTCTGTTTGTTGCTCCTGGGTAGACTGAACCCTGGGATCCTCTGAACTCTGCTGAACTCTGAGGAGAATATAAAAAGGTTAACATGATTACATAAAGACACCTACAGCAAATGTGTAGTGGTATGTTATGAAGAATGTTGATGAAAACAACACCAATATATGCTCTGTCAGGAATGTGAATGAGACCAGTACTGATAATAACTCAAATAGAAGAAGCCTTATCTACTTACTTTGTTTCAGTGTTCACTCCTTTAAAGGTAATAGGTTCAACCATGGACCAGTCACTCTTGAAGGACACACAGCTGGGTGTAGGATTCTCTGGCCTTTAACACATCACATACAGAGCTTTGACTGTTAATGATGAAACTGGAGTAATGGGAGTTTTAAACTACCCTAACAGAATGAAGCCGTCAGCCTTAGTTTGGTGACGCTGATAGAAAAACAAAAAACATTTAAATTTTATCATGTATATAAGTAATACTGATAATAACTCAATTATAAAAAGGATCCACTTACTTTGTTTCAGATGTTTTTTGTCCTTTAAAGTTAGTAGGTTCAATCATGGACCAGTCACTCTTCATGGACACACAGCTGGGTGTAGGACAGTCTGTCCTCTCCTGTGTCTCTGACCTTCAACACAACACATCCAGATGTTTGACTTTTCCTGATGAGACTAGAGTGACTCTGAACTCTGACATGAAGAACAGTTGTGGATTAGGATCCAGATCTCACCTGTGAGCTTTGGTTTGGTCGTCATATTCCTCACATGGATCTGGTTTAGAGGCAGAGAGTCCCTCCTCTCTGTCCTCACACTGATCCATGACAGAGCCGACACCTTAACACAAACACGACACATCATTCCATACTAATGGATGGATGCCAAACTCATCAGCTGATTGTAGAGGATCTCAAGCCAAACATCAGTGAGGTTTGTACCAATCAGACTAAGCAGCACATTGGACCTAATGAAGTTATTTCATGAGAATAAAATGAGGTCTCACTGGTTTATGTTCAACAAGAACTGAAGTCTGTCTCACATCATCAAACTAAACAAAGACATTGAAAAGTTATTCAGTTTGTCTAAACCAAATCTAAACCATTCTCCTCTTTATAGATACATGGTTGATGCTGTGCATACAGTTGATGTGAATATAACTGTGTTTCTCTTTCTCGATTTCACGTATCTGAGGGTGAAGCTAAACTCTTATTATAGGGGTGACGGTCATTACAAGGACTACGTCATAATTATAAAAATACATCTGTACCTCACTATGAAACATTTCCAAGATTCTTAATCTTTTAAACTTGCACAATAAACAACATGAAACATTATTATTAATTTATTTTTGTTGATCCTGTCGATGTCATGTGAGCAGATCTTTAAACTGCGTCACTGCTCTGAAAATGAAAGTAAACCTGCTTGTCTGTGCAGAATAAAACAAAGTAAACAATAGCTCAATAAAAATGCAAATACATAAATAAAGAAATAAAGAAAGAAATCAGACTGAATACAATAATAATGTTTAGTCATTTCTTTACCTCTTTAGCAGCATTAGGTTTTATCTTTTATTTGAGCGGTTATGTTCGTTAGTTCTACTTACTGTTATCTGTGACCTACAGGCATGGATACACCCTGACAGGCAAGTTAGTAGAAAAACATCGATACACACTCTCACACAGGAGTGAAAGAAACCAGCTTATATATCAATAAAGACAATGAATTACCATTAACTGTGGAAAATAGAACAAGGACACCAACTAAAAAAAAAAAAAAAAAATGTTGCAACCACTCCGCAGCAGTGATGATGTTCTAACCATCAAAAGTTTAAACCTTACCTGTAAAACTCTACTCAGTAGCTGGATTTAGAGTCACTTCAGGTTTAATCCTGGTGGTTTACTTCTGAACGCACAGATGGAAAAATAAAACAAAACTTTATCTGCACGGGAACTGTAATATTTGCTACTGAAGCACCAGAACAGACTGCTCTCTCTCTCTCTCCTCTGTCTCTCTCTCTCTGAGTATAAGGAGTGAGGTCACTGAGCGAAGGGCGTATCGAACGATTATCTGCGATTTTATTTTCAGATTATCGTTATAATATATATATATATTGTATCACTGTGGTGAATATTTAGGGTTTTACTGATTTGTGTGTGTTGGTGGTGGCTGGCCAGCGTTTTGCTGGTCAGCATGGAGTTAGTCAAACTAACCAGGAAGCCCGGCATCAAGGTGGCGCCGGCTTTCCTTTGTTCTGTGGAGGACTGCAGTCTGGCAGTGGAGAAAGTTGTCGGATATGACAGCGTGAAGTCCGCTGCCAGACTGAATAGTGCGGTGGTGATTTTTGTGGATACCGGATACGGTGGTGGAGAACGGGATTGTTATTAAGGATACGTTCGTTCCTGTCTCAACTCTCACATCACCAGCGAGAAAAGTAATGCTGTCTAATGTTCCCCCATTCATAAGAGACAAGACATTAATCAGGGAACTATCTCGGCATGGAAAAAAAAAAAAGTTCACTCTGGCTGTGAGTCTCCTCTATTGAAGCATGTGGTGTCTCACAAGAGACAGATCTTTATGATACTTAACAAAAAAGAAGAACTGAATTTAGCCTTCAGAATCAGAGAGGATGACTTCAATTATTTAATATTTGTAACATCAGACAACATGAAATGTTTCAGCTGTGGTAAAGAGGGACAATTAATCAGAGCATGCCCAGACATTGTCCACAACAAGACAAAATGGAGGAACTGAAACAGCTGACAAGAGCCCTGAAGGCAGTCAGGATAGTGTGGAAGGAGAGGAGGCAGGTGAGGGACAGCTGGACAGCCAAGTGAGTAAGGAGGGGCAGGCAGACGCAGGTGAAGGTCAACTGAATAGCCAGGTAAGCGAGAGAGGACAGGTAGACACAGGTGAGGGCCAACAAAACACCCAGGTGAATGAGGGAGGACAGAATCAGTCAGAAGGAAGTCAACAGGACAGTCAGGAGAGTGAGGAAGGACAGGAGGAGGCAAGGTGAACAGCCAGGTGAGTGACGGAGATCAGAACAGGTAAAAAAAATGGACAGAGGGGAATAAAACAAAAATTTAACAAAGAGGATGGAACGAGCGCAATGTTGTTTGAAAGTGAAGTAGAGATGGTAGGAGATGAAGAGGACATGAAGGTTCCTCAGTTAAAAGGAAAAACCAAGAGCAGTAGTGGAAGTTCTCAAGCTAAGAAAGGAGCAGTAAACAGGGATGTGTCTGCAGAGGACTTTGAAATGGACACCGATAGTAACACGGCGGAAAAAGTGGTCGGGAGTTGAGGAAACAGGAGAGTTTACAGCGCGGATGAAATTCAAAGTTTTTTACAGAGAAGTAAAAATGTGAGATGGATTATTTCTCAGACAAAGAGCTGCTCTGTAACTCATTGATTGTTTGTTCAGGAGACTCACGGTGACATTTCCAACTAGTCTGACTGGAAAAGAGAATGGGAGGGGGACATAGTGCTGTCCTATCCTGTTTTCTAAGTCTCTCTATGGAGGTTTAGCAGGTGGTGCAGGGCAGATTACTGGTGGTCAGAAGAAAAGTAGACCTTTTAAATGTAATTTTTATAAATGTTCATGCTCCTACAGCAGGTCCTGATAGAGTTTTGGACAACTCTATCTACTACGACCAGCAACTGTTCCTAGTCCAGCCTCAGTCTGTGGATACAACAGGACTAACATGGTTCTACCGGTCGGTCGTACAGGCCTGGCAGACTCTAACATTCATACGGAAGACTGGGACCACACCAGGGTTGTGGATCTTTGAAGAGCCGCTCTTTGGGAACAGCGTCATCACCTCTCAAGTCCTGTCGTCTGCCAGCCTGAGAGTCAGCCTGAGAGAGGCTGGACTAGTCAAGTTGGGTCATCTCATGAAGACGTCTGTCCCTTATCTTGCAGAAATGCTCTTTATCCGGTCCACCAGAGTGCTGCAGAGGGTGATGGAGGAGGTCTGTGCTTCCCTGCCAGCAGGCCTCAGAGCGTTTGCTGAGGACAACAATCTGTCTGAACAATGGGATGAGGAGTGTGAATATGTCTTTCCCTCCCTAGCTGTGTCTCCAGCTGTGGGACAATGGCAGCCAGAGGAGGACGGCCTCCTGAGTCTGAAGACCTCAGAGTCTACAGACTTTGAAACTCTGGAGAAGAAAGACCTCTACTTCCTCAGCGTCAAGGTCTTAAACTTACGCTCCCTGGCTGGGGTGAAGGTGTCTAGGTGGACTGAGGTCTTTGGCGTGGGATCCTCCCTGAAGGGCTGTTGGCAGACAGTCAGAGACAGTCTTCCATCTCTTTGTCCAGTGTCCCAGATTAGAGGCTTTGTTCAGGTGCCTACAGAGGTGGTTTCAGGGCTTAGGCAAGCTGTTTTCTTTTAGTCTTTTTATTTTTGGGCCACTTTATTGCAGCAGGAAGAAGTCCCTCCACCAGCTCATTAATTTTATCTCGGGGACAGCTAAGCTGGCTATCTGGAAGACCAGAAAGAACAGGGTCACTATGACATATTCCATTCTACTGTCCATGTTTGTGGATCATCACATGACACCAACACATCCTGACTGGATCTGAAAAGCTGTGCTGATTGACAGCTGTTCTTTATTTACCTTCATAATGTATTCATTTATTTTTATTTAACCTTTATTTAACCAGGAAAAGTCCCATTGAGGTACAGTAACTCTTCTCCCAGGGAGTCCTGGCCAAGACTGGCAGCAAAAAGTTACAATAAAGAATATGTATAAAGACAGGACAAAGGTTCCATATTACACCACAAATCTCTGTACATACATTAAACATACTAAAACACAAACAAGACATTACACTTGACTTAAGCTAATACAGACATATACAGACATCGTTTAAGGGCATTTAGTTAAAAACAGTTACACTGTTCTGTCAGAGTTGACTTTAACAGGTTTTTAAAAATATTGAAAGGTGGAAGTGATTCTAGATTTAGGCTGTAAGTAATATCTTTTCTGATGACCTTGTCCTATAAACAATGTTATGGTATGAAAGTAAATCTGGAATGTAGACGGGTAATTTACCCATTAGAGCTTTGGCAGTGAAAATCAATAGATGAAAATTCCTTCTAAGGGAGAGGGAAGACCATGTTCTGTCTAGAGAGGAAAATAATCACCTCAGTTCACTGAATACCTGCCTCTGTATGCCCTTTATAAGGTTAGTAAATCAGCCTTCCAGTAGGTGGCGCAATTGGTGTGGAGAAGGAGCCAGGGACATTTTATCATCCCATGATCAGAATAATAAAGACATATATGAACAGAACTATCTCCATAAACAAGACAATATGTTGATGATCCTGTTGATGCCTTTTGATGTTGATATCATGGACATTAGACAGAATACTGGAATAATAATTATGGAAGCTTTAGGGCTGTTATTTGGGACCTCCAGCCCAGTTCTGGTTCTTTCAAAAAAAAACAATATATATTGCCCGGCCAAAATATAATTACTGCATGGGTGATTATCTTTCAGCTGACAACACGTTATTTAACCCCAACTGATGCAATGAGTAGCTTCTCATTTCTTCAACAACCATGTCTAAAGACACCTGATCCTGTGGTGGTCTGTTTGAGAAGGGTCAAATCATTGGCATCAAGCAGAGAAAACATCTAAGGAGATTGAAGAAACTACTAAAACTGGATTAAGAACTGTTCAAGGCATTATTAGAAACTGGAAGGAGAGTGAGGAACCATTGTTTTCCTTAAAGAAATTCAAAAATATCCAGACTGATGGTGATTGGCGATCACTTAAAGGTTTGGTGAAATCAAATGGAAGAAAACCAACGGTAGTACTCAGGGCTATGTTTAATAGTGAAAGTAAAACAATTTCCACACGTACAATGTGAAGGGAACTCAAGGGATTGGGACTGAACAGCTGTGTAGCCTTAAGAAAACCACTAATCAGTGAGGATAACTGGAAATAAAGGCTTCAGTTTGCTAGGGAGCATAAAGATTGGACTCTGGAGCAATGGAAGAAGGTCATGTGGTCTGATGAGTCCAGATTTCCCCTGTTCCAGAGTGATGGGGGCATCAGGGTAAGAAGAGAGGCAGATGAAGTGATGCAGCCATCATGCCTAGTGTCTACTGTACAAGCCTGTGCTATGGGGCAGTGCTATGATCTGGGGTTACTGCAGTTGCTCAGGTCTAGGTTCATTAGCTGACTACCTGAATATACTCAATGAGCAGCTTATTCCATCAATGGATAATATTCCAAGATGACAATGTCAGGATTCATGGGGCTCAGATTGTCAAAGAGTGGTTCAGGGAGCATGAGATGGATTGTTCCACCACAGAGTCCAGACCTTAACCCCATTGAGGATCTTTGGGATGTGCTGGAGAAGCTTTGAGCAGTGGTCAGATTCTCCATCATCAATAGAGCTTGGTGAAAAATGAATGCAAATAAATTTGGTGACATTGGACAAGCTTATTGAAACAATGCCACAGAGAACATGTGCTGTAATCAAAGATAAAGGAGGTCCAATGAAATATTAGAGTATAGGACCTTTTAATTTGGCCAGGCAGTGTACAATAGAGGTCGACTGATTAATCGGTTTGGCCGATTAATCAGCGCTGATAGGACGTTTTAAAAACTATCGGCATCGGCCGAATTTGGCGCCGATAGTTGCCGATAGATCACTGAGGGGCGGGGCTGCTCTTCACACACAGCGAGAGAGAGAAACGCAGCGTGTGCAGCGGCAGCAGAGAGGAGTTTAGTGATCAGTGGAGCAGACAAGTCGACTGGACGACAGCACGTGTCATTGTAAGTGAAATAAAACCTTCACAAGTTGAAAGTCAACAAACATAACCTCCTTCGCAGAGGCAACAAGTACCACTAAGTTCAAACATGTGGTTTGTGCTCAGCACCCCTAAAGCTCTGACCCTAGAATCGCCCCTGCTACATGAGCTTGTTAAGCCAACAACAGTTAGCTTGTTAACAGGCTAAAATGAAAGCTGTCTGTGTGTAGTCTCTTCATCTTAGTTTGCCATGAATCTTAAAATTTGGGAATTTCTTGTAAATTCTTTAGTTTTAAGAAAGAACAAGACTGTTAAGAGTATGGATAAGATAAAGAAAAAATCCTAGCATACCATCCCTATAGCTGGTTAGTGGTTGCAGCCTGACTATGGGAGGATGAGAAAATCACAGTTCAATCACAGCTATTAGCTATATGTTATTATTTAAAAAAATATATATATTAATACATTTGACTCCATTAGCTATAGCCTATTGAATTAATTTACATTAATTTGCATCTTGTTGTGTTGAATTCTTTTCTTTTGTGCATAGAAATGACTCAAAACTTCACAGCCAATTTACACACAAATCCTAAAAGTAGACAAAGAAAAACGAGTCAAAGAGATGAAACAAGAATATTATACTTTGGTATTTGTTTATTGAGGAAAATAAGACAATATTACAAATCTACTGTGAATACAAGTACATTTCAGTTACTAATTTAATACAGGCTAAAATTTTACACTAAAATTCTTCAATGTATCTGAAGGAATGATGTTTTTTGTTATGTGGGACCAGTAATTTTACCAGCTGTCTACAGCTGACAAATAGTCACAGAGGAGTCGTGTCCCAACCCAAAGCCAGGGTAGAGAGGTTCAGTGAATGTGGAGTGGAAGGTGTAAAGAGGAAACAGCCTGTCATTAAAGACTTCATAGAAGGAGATGGTTCCAGCAGAGTAGTTCACATACACTGCTACTTTGTTAGATACAGAGGACGGAGAGAATTGAAGCCATTTTTCTATATTATTATGCCAGACAGAGCAACCACTCTTAGAGCACTGCAGACTCCAGGACTGACTGTTCCTCCCAAACCAACAGTCTTCAGTGTTTCCTCTCCTTCTGATTGTTTTATAAGTCACTGCTATGAGCACATTTCCTTTCCACTCTACCTCCCAGTAACAATGATCGATAACTTCATCTGTACACAGAACCTGACGGACGTCAAATGTCTCTGATGAAAGATCACATGTCTGCTCCGGTTTTTGTACCTTTACCTTGGTGTTGTTGTCAGACAGCAGAAGGTCCCCGGTTGCTGTATCTGGATCCAGTGTGAGTTCACAAGCATCTGATTGAGAAGACACATATATTTATTAATGGAACAGATCAGTGTTAGTGTCCTAGGTTTATTAAATGAAAAGTGTCACTATGATTCATTTAATTATTCTGGTGAATTAAACACACACTTACACTTTCTAGGACCAGGTTTCATTCTCTGCTCTCCACCATGGTCCACCCTGAAAAGAAGAAGGCTCTTGTTATGTTGTAACGTCATCTTATACTGAAATAAGTATATCTATGAACATTTCCTAAAGAAGTTACCATCCAATCTGAATTCTATCACAGCTGAAAATGTAGAAATGTTGTGTGTTCATACTTGAGTGTGTCCAGTCTCCAGTCTGGATTCTTTTTTAGACCAGACAGCAGCTTCACTCCTGAGTCTCCTAGATGATTGTAGCTCAGGTCCAGTTCTCTCAGATGGGAGGGGTTAGAGGTCAGAGCCAAGACCAGAGAAGAACAGCCCTCCTTTGAGACCTGACAACCTGACAAACTACACAGACATTAACAGTAAGTCATAGCATATACATGTGAATAGCTTTAAACACTGAACAAAGCATGTTTAAATCAGCATTCAAACATCATCAACTACTGACTCCTGACCTGAGAGTTTCCAGTAGACAGTGTGGACTCTTCAGTCCATCAGAAAGAAGCTTCACTCCTGAATCCTTCAGGTCGTTACCACTCAGGTCCAACTCTCTCAGACAAGAGGACTGGGAGCTGAGAACTGAGGCCAGAGCTTTACAGCTTCTCTCTGACAGGTTACAATCACTCAACCTGAAAAGAAGAAAGGAAGAGGACATAATGAGGTTGACTGTCATTTCAAAATACTAAAGCTATTTTTCCATTATCTTTTGTCTGCACTTGATTATGGAGATGTGTTATAACATCACACTTATCTCTCAGAAAGTCAGCTGCTGATCCCTGTTTTTTCAAGAACTTTGAAGTCTTGTGATTCAAAATGCTATTTGTATTAAGGCAAATATTACTTTTAGTAATAACATACTTGGCAGACTTTTTCACTTACAGAGCTCTTCTGGAGGCTTTGATGACTGGCAGCATCCTGAGCAGAGCATCTTCTGAAGCAGAAAACTTCTTCAGGTCAAACACATCCAGATCTTCTTCTGATGACAGTAACATAAAGACCAGAGCTGAAGACTGAGCAGGAGAGAGATTCTTTCTGGTGAGTCTTCCTGAACTCATGTACTGTTGGATCTCCTCTGTTAGAGAATGATCCTTCAGTTCATTCAGACAGTGGAACAAATTAAGGCTTCTCTCTGTAGGAAGATCCTCACTAATTTTCTTCTTGATGTAATTCACTGTTTTTATGGTGGTGTTTTCTCTGTTCCCTCTCTCTTTCACCAGGCCGTGTAGAAGACTCTGACTGGTTTGGACTGAAAGACCCAGGAGGAAGCGCAGGAACAGATCCAGGTGTCCATTTGGACTCTGTAAGGCCTTGTCCACAGCACACTGGTGGAGAGAATCTAGGTCAGCTTTGTGGTCAAACAATCTATACCTCAAAGAGGATTTTTGTGATTCTCCCAGGAGATTTTCACCATGATTAATGAATGTCAGATGAACATAGAGAGCAGCCAGAAACTCCTGAACACTCAGATGGACGAAGCAGAACATCTTGTCCTGGTACAGTCCTCTCTCCTCTTTAAAGATCTGTGTCAACACTCCTGAGTACACTGAGGCTGCTCTGATATCAATGCCACACTCTGTCAGGTCATAGAAGATCAGGTTTCTTTTCTGCAGCTGATCAAAAGCCAGTTTTCCCAGAGACTCAATCATCTTCCTGGTCTCTGGACTCCAGTGTGGATCTGTCTCAGATCCTCCATCATACTTGACCTTCTTCACTTTGGTCTGGACCACCAGGAAGTGGATGTACATCTCAGTCAGGGTCTTGGGCAGCTCTCCTCCCTCTCTGGTTTCCAACACATCCTCCAGAACTGTAGCAGTGATCCAGCAGAAGACTGGGATGTGACACATGATGTGGAGGCTTCGTGATGTCTTGATGTGGGAGATGATCCTGCTGGCCTGCTCCTCAACTCTGAATCTCTTCCTGAAGTACTCCTCCTTCTGGGGGTCAGTGAAGCCTCTGACCTCTGTCACCATGTCAACACACTCAGGAGGGATCTGATTGGCTGCTGCAGGTCGTGTGGTTATCCAGAGGCGAGCAGAGGGAAGCAGTTTCCCCCTGATGAGGTTTGTCAGCAGCACATCCACTGAGGTGGACTCTGTAACATCAGTCAGGATCTCAGTGTTGTGGAAGTCCAGAGGAAGTCGACACTCATCCAGACCGTCAAAGATGAACACAACCTGGAACTCTTCAAAGCTGCAGATTCCTGCTTCTTTGGTTTCAGTGAAGAAGTGATGAACAAGTTCCACCAAGCTGAACTTTCTCTCTTTCACCACATTCAACTCTCTGAAAGTCAATGGAAAAATTAATTGGATGTCCTGGTTGGCTTTGTCTTCAGCCCAGTCCAGAGTGAACTTCTGTGTTAAGACTGTTTTCCCAATGCCAGCCACTCCCTTTGTCATCACTCTTCTGATTGGTTTATCTCTGTGAGCTGATGGTTTAAAGATGTTTTCACATTTGATTCTATTTTCCAGTTCATCTATCTTTCTGGAAGCTGCTTCAATCTGTCTGACCTCATGTTCATCATTGACCTCTGTTGACTCTCCCTCTGTGATGAAGAGTTCAGTGTAGATCTGATTCAGAAAGGATGACTTTCCTGTTTTAGCAATCCCCTCAAACACACACTGGAACTTCTTCTTCAGATTTGATTTGAGTTTATGTTGACACAGTCCAGAAGGAGTTCCTGAATTAACAAATGAAAGATTTACTGTAGATGTCACAGCAATCTTAGAATTATACACAAATATTTAAGGATATTACACTCTATCTTATCTTTGTGTGCAGTTCAAACAAAGTACAGAATATTTTTAGGAGACTAAAATGAAGTTATAAAAGCCTCTTACTTTTCAGCAGACAGTCAGCCAGGTCCTTTTTCTTTATTTCCCTCATGTAGTGCAGGGTGATGTTCAAAAAAGCTTCTCTGATGATGCTCTTCTTCTCTTTCTCTTCATCATCCTCCTCCTCAGCTTTCCTCTGGCTCTTTAATGTTTCCAGATCTAGACTCAGGAGATGCTGGAATTTCTTCAACTCATCCGTCATAAAGCTGACAATGTTCTCTTTAAGAATCTGTAACAATATTCAAACATAATTTTCCACAAAAATGCACTATATTTTTGGAGAGTGATACAGTTGTAACCATTTTAAGTTGGTTGCAAAAACGAATCTATTAGAGAGTTAGCAAAAACAGTAGAAGTGTCCAAATAGACAGTTTGGCACATTATAAGCAAAAATAATAGTGGTGAGCTCTGCAATAGAAAAGATAGATGTGCACAAAGGACAACAGTGGAGTATGATCAAAGGAGACGAAAAATCTCCAGATGGACCTTCTCCGCATATCATTATCTAAGTCTATCATAGACAGAAGGCTTCATAAGACCTAATGAACAGAAGGTTCACAACAAGTGCAAACACTTCATAAGCCCCAGTAATGGAAGATCCAGATTAGACATTATCATAGGATATCTACTTCAAGCCAGACCATTTCTGGAACAACATTGTTTGGTGAAACTAAAAATCAATGTATACTAGAATCACAGGAAGATAAAAGTATGGAGAATGTTTGGAATGGACCATGAGCTGAAGCATAAAACATCATCTATTGGATGAAAATTGGAGGCAGTAGGATGGTGTAGGGATATGGTACATGGTATCAATGGCATTGAGTCACTATAGTTTATTGATAATGAGACAAAACATAAAGGCAGAAAGACAATGACGGGCTTAGAAGAAAACTGCACCTTCAAGTGACAACGCCTCTGAATACCTCTGTGCCTCTGGCTACACTGAGCATTACAGACGTGAGCCACGAGTTCATAAAACCTTAAAGGAACACAAATTCAGAGTCCCTTCCTCATGATAGTAACACAGTCCCTCCATGTACTGCCGGTATGTACTAAGTACTTTACTTTTTTATAGTTAAGAAGGCAAACTTGCTCAAAAAAGCCTAAGTTCTGATTGGAACCAGACCCACTGTATAACTTTGCAAATACACCTGAACAGCTCCTCTGTAGTATGTTGCTATTCATACATGTCCAGTTTAGGGCACATCCAGACAATGATACAGCCATTGACAACTGAAATTCTGAAAATGTGATGACATCCTTCCACAGCAACATCTGCACGGAGGCCAAAATTGTTATTTCTGTTAAGATCAGACCGAGTAGATAGATAGATAGATAGATAGATAGATAGATAGATAGATAGATAGATAGATAGATAGATAGATAACTTTACTGATCCCTTTGGGAGGTTCCCACAGGGAAATTGACATCTCCATCGCATACAGCACTGTCAGACATACATGTAAGAGAAAGCAGTACAGTAAGCCCAAATACCAAAAAAACACCCAATAAAGAATAATAGTAATGAAAAAATAAATACTGTGACTATACTGTGATGCCCCTGTGGGCATGTGTGGGTGTGGTTGCACTCCCTGAGGCTAATTACAGTAACTCGGGGCACCTGTGTCCATTGCCCAGGAGTCTTCAGCTGCCACCATTCGTGCAGTTTAAAAAGAGGCTGGGTGAGAGCTCACGCTCGCTGGGGAGACAGACCAACTAACTTCTCTTTGTTTCCCTCCTGCAGGTGTCGTTGGTGGGGGTTCACGCTGACTCTTTGGTTCATTATCTAAAGAAATAAACAATTGTTCCTGTTCTTTGCAATTACCGTGGTGTGTCTCCTTTTTTTGTTGTGGCCACTTGAGCCAGGCCATAACAAATGGGGGCTCATCTAAACTTGTGTTTTTTAGGAACATCGCTGTGCCACGTGTCGCTAGTTGGCTAATTTGACCCAGCTGGGTACTGATTTTGGGTCCTTTGTCTTTGGAGATGCATCACATGTATTGGTTCCCAGGAAGCCGTGTAGTGCCGGACTGTTATTGGGTTTGGGGTATGTCAATCAGAAGGTAAGTGCTACTGTTTTGATACGCTTTGTGCAGGAATTTCCCCGTTAGGCCATAGTGGCGTTTACCCCTTTGGGTTACGTCAGGTTTGTTATTTTTATAGTGTTGTGGTAACGTGGCTAGTGTCAGCTGTTTTCGGACAGGCTGTCTCGGGGGCACATCCGTGTGATGTTGTGGGATTGCCTGCATGCAGGTTGTTTCACATATCCGCTGGTTTCTCGTGCGTAAGTACCCGCCACCAGCTGCATGAAGACTAGGGTGAGTAGTAGGTAGATTTGGCTAGGCAGTTAGGGGGAAGTATTCCTGTTGGGTGGATGGTTTGCCCATGCGTGTCGGCAGTTAACACTTTATTGTCTGATTGAATTAGAGTTGTTATCATGGCTTCGTTGGATGAGTTTTTTAAGAGCCCTTCAGAGGTATTTATTGATGGTTGTAAGAAGGAGCAGTTGGTCAAAATAGCGCAGCATTATGGCATTGAAGTTTCGGTGAGCAAACGTAAGGATGACTTGAAGAATGTTATTCTTTTGGCTTTGGTTGAGAAGGGGTTTTTGGAGAAAAGGGAGCTTGGTGCTGCGGAATCTAAATCTATGCCGGTGTCTGCGCCTGCGATGGCTCAGATGTCAGGTTTGTCGTTTGAGCAGCAAAAAGAGATGTTGGGCATGCAAATTGAATTGGAAAAAAATCGCCATACTATAGAAAGAATGAAGCTGGAGCTAGAACACTCAAAACTACAGATGGTTAAGGAGGGCAGGCTTGCCTCTCACGAGTCGGGTCCTGGAGGTTCTACAGGTGGTGATATTATTTCGGACTTGCGGTTAGTGCCAAGATTTAATGAGCGTGACCCTGATATATTTTTCATTCTGTTTGAGCGTGTCGCGGAGGCTAGGTGCTGGTCGGATTCGGAGATGGTGCTGTTACTGCAGTGTGTCCTCACCGGGAGAGCACAGGAGGCTTACTCAGCGATTTGTGGCGAAGCTGACCTAGGTTATGACATGGTTAAATCAGCCGTGTTAAAATCATATGATTTGGTTCCCGAAGCTTATCGTCAAAAGTTCCGAAATTGGGTTAAGGGTGACAACCAGTCCAATGTGGAGTTTGTCCGCGATTTAACCTCCCATTTTAAGCGGTGGTGTGCAGCAGCAAAGGTGAGCAATTTTGAAGATCTTGCAGCACTGATCGTGCTAGAGCAATTTAAAAACACACTTCCACATCACATTGCCATGTATGTGAGTGAGCAGAAGCCCCCCACCGCATTTAAAGCAGCCGAGTTGGCTGATGAATTTGTGCTGACGCATAAGAGAAGTTTTTTGGATGCATGTTCTGGAGTGGGGTGGAAAGGTTCTCATGGTGGTGCACAGTTGGTCAGTTCTGGTCCCTCCAGTAAGCCTGCAGGGACGAGGCGAGCTGGGGGCTCCTTGGTGTGTAATTACTGCCGTGAGGAAGGTCATTGGAAGGATAAGTGTCCGTTGTTAAAATCAAGTGACAAACCGATTGTTTCATCCTGTGCTCCAGTTATGTGTTGTTCTGTGTTACAGATGCTACAGTATCGCTAGTTGGCAATGGTGAGCATGTTCCAATTAAGGTGTTGCACGACACAGCTGCTAAGCACTCTTTTATTGTAGCGACTGCTTTGCCATTTTCACCAGAGACTGCAACAGGGGACTTTGTCCTGATGAGAGGGATGGAGATGGGTTTGGTACCTGTACCGCGCCATGCAATAGTGTTGGATTGTGATCTGGTGCAGGGGATTGTTCCTGTCGGGGTACGTCCAGCCTTGCCATTTGATGAGGTAGATATGATCTTGGGTAACGACCTAGCTGGCAGTGCTGTGTGGGCAGGTGTGCCACCACCTGTGGTTGTTTCCAGACCTTTGACCTCTGGTGATCCAGATGAAAGGGATTTGTGTTCTGATATTTTTCCAGTTTGTGCTGTGACGCGTGCACAGAGCCGTAAAATGCCTGTTCCCGATCAGCCTGGGTCAGAGTCTGATGTTATTGGGGAGCTGAAGGAGGACTGGGTGAAAAACCAGAGAGTCGATCCATCTCTCTCGGCCCTGTGGGACAAGGTGTTGTCAGTTGAGGAGACCAGAGAGGTAGCCCAGGGTTATTTTGTTCAGGGAGACTTACTGGTGCGTAAGTGGGTGCCCTGTATTGGTGACTCAGTGGGGGAGCCAGTTTTTCAGGTGGTGGTCCCAGATGGGTTTCGGGACGGCGTGTTAAAAACTGCCCATGACAGTTGTGGTCATTTGGGTATAAAGAAGACCTATGATCGTGTTCTTCGCTATTTCTTTTGGCCTGGTTTGAAGCGTGATGTTGCCCGTTATGTTAAATCATGCCATGTTTGTCAGGTCATGGGGAAGCCCAGTCAGGTAATTAAGCCTGCTCCCCTGAGTCCTATTCCAGCTGTTAGCCAACCGTTTGAGCATCTAATCATAGATTGTGTGGGTCCCCTGCCTCCATCTAAGTCTGGCTGTGCGTACTTGTTGACTATCATGTGTCAGACTACAAGATATCCCGCAGCGTTTCCCCTACGTTCAATCTCTGTGAAACAAGTGGTTAAGGCCTTAACTCAGTTCATCTCTACCTTTGGTATTCCACGTGTGATTCAAAGTGACCAGGGTTCTAATTTTACTTCCCACATGTTTAAACAGATCCTGCAACAGTTGGGAGTGAAGCATAACCGTTCATCAGCATATCATGCGCTGAGCCAAGGGGCTCTGGAACTGTTTCACCAGACCTTGAAGTCCATGCTGCGTGCGTATGGGATGACACTAGGGAAGGACTGGGAGGAGGGATTGCCCTGGCTCATGTTGGCTGCTAGAGAGGTTGTCCAAGAGAGCACAGGGTTTAGCCCTAATGATTTGGTTTTTGGTCATGCAGTACGTGGTCCTCTGGCTGTCCTTCAGGATGGGTTGGTGGAAAAGGAGCCACCTAAGAACTTGGTGGATTATGTCAATGGGTTTCGTCGTCGCCTTTACATCGCTGTTGAAATGGCAAGGAAAAATTTGTTGGGGGCCCAAATTAAAATGAAGAGACTATATGATCGGAAATCAGAGTACCGCGAGTTTAGCCCGGGGGACCAAGTGTTGGCTCTCATGCCCCTCCAGGTTTCACCGTTTCAGGCTAGGTTTGCAGGTCCCTACACTGTTGAGAAGAAGGTTTCAGATCAAAACTATATGATTTCTACTCCCAGTCGGAGGAAAAAGTCTCAACTCTGCCATGTCAACTTGCTTAAGCCATACTATGCATGTGGTTCAAATGCTGTGTGCCATTTTGTCCCTCAGGATGCGGCTGTTGGTCCCGTGATGGTGGTGAATTCTGTGGATTCAGATTCTGTTGTCGCGGAGGCAGGATTTGATGTGGATGGAGATGTTAAGGCCCCGGATATGTCTGTCATGTGTGGTAGGCTGAACAATTCTGATTCTTTAAGCCAGCTGGATCGCTTGTTGAAACATCTAACTGTATCTCAGAGAGCTCAGTTAACTGCATTGATTAGACAATTTCTGGTATTGTTTGGTGATGTCCCTTCACGCACAAATCTCATCGAGCATGATATTGATGTGGGAGACACCCCTCCTATCAAGCAGCGATTTTATCGTTGTCCGGCAGACAAACGCAAGAAATTGGAGGCTGTCCAGTACATGCTAGATAATCAGATTGCAGTACCATCATCCTCCAGTTGGGCATCGCCTAGTTTGCTTGTGGCCAAGTCAGATGGGTCTCCTAGGTTTTGCAATGACTACCGTAAGGTTAACAACGTCACAAAAGCAGATTCTTACCCGCTACCACGGATGGAGGACTGCATTGATCTGGTGGGCTCTGCTAAATTTGTTAGTAAATTTGACTTGTTGAAGGGGTACTGGCAAGTTCCTCTGTCAAAGCGGGCTCAGGAAATTTCAGCATTTGTTACGCCATTTGGCCTGTTTGAATACACAGTTATGAGCTTTGGCCTTCGAAATGCACCCGCGACATTTCAGCGCCTCATGAACCTTGTGGTAGCAGGTCTGGAGGGCTGTGCAGTTTACCTAGATGATGTGGTTGTGTTCAGTGACACGTGGGTTGACCACATTCAACGTATTGGTATGCTGTTCAGTCGCTTAGCTGGGGCACATCTCACAGTTAATTTGGCAAAGTGTGAGTTTGCCAGGGCAACAGTGACATACCTTGGTCGTGTGGTTGGACAGGGGCAGGTTCGCCCAGTGGATGCAAAGGTTAAGGCTGTCTTGCAGTTCCCTGTGCCTAATACTAAAAAGGAACTCATGCGGTTTCTGGGTATGGTGGGATACTATCGTGCCTTCTGTAAAAACTTCTCCACAGTGGTGGCACCTCTAACAGATTTGCTGAAGAGTTCAATTAAATTTGTTTGGTCTGGGCAGTGTCGGTTGGCGTTTGAAAACGTGAAGACCTTGTTGTGTGCTGCTCCAGTTCTTGCAGCGCCACGCCTGGACGAGCCATTCAAGCTGGAGGTTGACGCTAGTCATGTTGGGGCAGGAGCAGTTCTGTTGCAGGAATGGGAGCAAGTTGATAAACCCATTAGTTACTTCTCAAAGAAGTTTAGCACGTACCAACTTAACCACTCCACAATTGAGAAGGAGGCTTTGGCCTTGATTTGGGCCCTCCAGCATTTTGAGGTTTATGTTGGGTTTGGGAGTAGCCCAGTTGTGGTGTACACCGACCACAACCCCTTGACTATCCTTTGCTCGTTTAAGTGTCCAAACCGTCGTTTGATGAGGTGGACATTGTTTCTACAGTCCTATTGTTTGGAGATTAGGCATATTAAGGGCAAGGATAATATTGTGGCAGATGCCCTTTCTCGGGCTCCAGCAGATTAGTTCAGTGTTGTCTGGCTCGCTAGAGGTTTCAGTTTTGGTTTGGTACAGTTTTGGCTTCTTTTGTTTGGGGGGGGGGGGGGGGGGGGGGGCATACCTAATGGCTTCAGGGGTCTTTGTTGGAGCCCCTGTTCTAAGGGGGGGGGGGGTGATGCCCCTGTGGGCATGTGTGGGTGTGGTTGCACTCCCTGAGGCTAATTACAGTAACTCGGGGCACCTGTGTCCATTGCCCAGGAGTCTTCAGCTGCCACCATTCGTGCAGTTTAAAAAGAGGCTGGGTGAGAGCTCACGCTCGCTGGTGAGACAGACCAACTAACTTCTCTTTGTTTCCCTCCTGCAGGTGTTGTTGGTGGGGGTTCACGCTGACTCTTTGGTTCATTATCTAAAGAAATAAACAATTGTTCCTGTTCTTTGCAATTACCGTGGTGTGTCTCCTTTTTTTGTTGTGGCCACTTGAGCCAGGCCATAACAATACATAGATGGTTGTTGCATAAATATAGAAAATACCGGGTACATTGTATTGCACATTACGGTTGCATTCAAAAAGTCATTCAGGCCCTTTCCTTTCTGTCCTCCTCCCCCCTCCTGAGTGGTGGTTAAAGAGTTTGATGGCACGGGGGACAAAGGAGTTCCTCAGTCTATTAGTCCTGCACCTTGGGAGGAGCAGCCTCTTGCTGAAGGTGCTTCTCTGGCTACTGATGGTCGTGTGCAGAGGGTGGCTGGCATTGTCCAGGATACACGTTAGTTTTTTTAGTGTCCTGCTCTCTGCTACAGTAGCCAGAGGGTCCAGCCTTGTGCCAACCACAGAGCCAGCCCGCCTGATCAGCTTCTCCAACCTGGAGAGGTCTGTCTTTGAGGTGCTCCCCCCCCAGCACACCACAGCGTAGGTTAGAACGCTGGTGACCACAGACTGGTAGAAGATCCCCAGGAGCTTCTTGCAGATGTTGAAGGACCTTAACCTCCTCAAGAAGTACATCCTGCTCTGGGCCTTCTTGTACAGCTGCCGCGTGTTGCTCGTCCAGTCCAGCTTGTTGTCCAGCCACAGCCCAAGCTATTTATAGGTCTGCACGACCTCCACCTCCTCCGCTCCTATCAGAACTGGTCTGGGGTTGGGTCTGTCCCTCCCAAAGTCGATGACCAGTTCCTTAGTCTTCGAGGTGTTGAGCTGTAGATTGTTTTTGTGGCTCCAGACAACAAAATCCCTCACCAGGCTCCTGTACTCCTCCTCTTCGTCGCCACTGATACACCCCACGATGGCCGTGTCATCTGCGAACTTCTGGATGTGACACGTGTCCGAGTTGTAGCAGAAGTCCGCAGTGTACAGGGTGAAGAGGAAAGGGGAAAGTACAGTCCCCTGTGGAGCTCCAGTGTTGCTGACCACAGTGTCAGACGTGATGTCCTTCAGCCTGACGTACTGTGGTCTGTCGGTGAGGTAGCTGGAAATCCAAGCAATCAGGCAGGGGTCCACTCGCATACTGGAGAGTTTTTCCTGGAGTACAAGGGGCTGGATAGTGTTGAAGGCACTGGAAAAGTCCAGGAAAGTAATCCTTACAGTGCCTTTTCCCTTGTCCAGATGCAAGTGGGCTCTGTGTAGGAGGTAGAGGATGGCATCCTCTACTCCAACCTCTGCCCGGTAGGCGAACTGCAGAGGGTCCTCAGCGTGCAGCACCTGGGGTCTGAGGAGCTTGAGGAAGAGCTGCTCCAACGTCTTCATCAGATGTGATGTGAGTGCCACCGGTCGGAAGTCATTCAGCTCGCTGGGCCGGTTCTTCTTGGGGACAGGAACGATGCATGAAGTCTTCCAGAGGGTGGGCACTCTCCCGAGTTGCAGGCTCAGGTTGAAGATGCGTTGTAGCGGCTCCCCGAGTTCAGCAGCGCAGGTTTACAACCTGGTGAAAAGTAGCCAGGGTGGAGTCCAGGGTGACATGATTAAAGTCTCCAGAAATTATTATGAAGGCCTCAGAATGTTGTACCTGCAGCCGTGCTGTGATGCTGTGTATTTTCTCACAGGCAGCGGCTGCGTCCGCCCTCGGAGGGATGTAAACACAGATGGATCACTCCCTGGGCAGATAATATGGCCGCAGACTAACGGCTAGCAGTTCCAGATTCGGGCAACACCACACTGCCTTGACTGTGACATGGCCAGGGTTACACCAACGGCTGTTGATGTAGATGATGAGTCCCCCACCTTTGCTTTTCCCACACGCCTTCGTGTCTCTGTCGGCTCTTACAGCTGTAAATCCCCGCAGGTCCACGTTAGCGTCCGGTACGCTATCGGTTAGCCATGTCTCCGTCAGAATGAACAAGCTGCACTCACGGTAAATCCGCTGGTTCTCCAGAGCGGACAGCTCGTCCATCTTATTCGGCAGTGAGTTGACGTTCCCCATAATCACGGAGGGAAGCGATGGTTTATAACGCCTCCGATTGTCCGCTAGCCTAGCCTTTAGCCCTTCCCCGGCTTTGCAGCCCTGGTATCTCCTCCGCAACTCCGCTGGGATGTAGTGCCTCTCTCCGTGCGTACTCTTCCTGAGAGCCAGCAAAACCTCTCTAGAATAAACGAGAGAGCTGGCTCTAATGTGAGAAACCTCCGTATCCATAGGATACATAGTGGTAAATCCGAAGATAAAAAGAAAAAGAAAGAAAAAAGGGTAAAACTCGAAAAACGAGAACAGTGCTGCGGAGCGACTGGAGTAGCTGCCGTCTCTTACAGCGCCACAGTGTCACAAGTACTGCATTGAATAATAATTATTATAAACTCTTGGATGTTTGGAAATGGTTTTATCATTATAGGTGCCACTCTTTTTCTGCATCTCCCCCCTAACAATTAACTTCACTGATATTTTTTCTTTTTCTCACTAACGCTGTTAGTAGGTGTCAGTGTGCCTATGTGTAGTTCAGTTCTTGCTTAGCTAAGGTAGATGATGCCAACCACAGCCCAGTTGGTTAACAGACTGCCCAGATGTCATTACCATGAATGAACCTTTCCAACTTGGATCACGAACAGACACTTGTGCTCTGAAGACCAAAGGGGGAATGTGTTATGGTCTGAGTTTTGTGTCTTATGTTCATATGATTTGTAGGTTTTGGATTTTCCTTTTTTCTCTTTAGCAGTGCAGGTGGTGGCTCAGGTGGTCTTGCCCAGGGCGTAATTCAATGTAGAATTGCCACTGCATGTGAGCTCTAATGGGCCGTCCACACAGAAACACTTTTTGGTTTAGATGCAGATGACGTCCACATGAATCCTGTAAACACATTGCCCTAAAATGCACTTTTTTGAAACCTAGTCCCAGGGTGGAAAAATTCAAAAACGCAGCTCCTGCATCTTTGTGTGGACGGCGAAAACAGAGAGAAACACTAATGATGATGTCATTGCCACCATCTCCACACCCCTCGAGCAGCCTTCCACCTCTTACTTCCCGTGAGACGTCTCCTTACATCATCACCAACAATGGTGGACTACATGCTCGTGTTCCTGCTGGAGAAGATATTGAGCCCATTATGGTTACTAGGGCTAAATATAATTTCTCCTTGAGTTTGGTTTCTTCTAAAGACGATTTGTAAACAGAGCTCAAGCTTTCATGCTCCGCCTCTTCCTCTCCATTTTTGGTGAATTTCTGAAACTGAAACAGCGCCACCTATAGGCCTGGAATATGAAATAGCATTTTGAGTTGTGTTGAGATGGATCCGTGTGGACGCAGATATTCTTGAAACGATGCCAGGGATAAACGGAGGAGGAAAAGATCATTTTCGTATGTGTGGACGAGGACTAAGGCTCTCTTCAGCCTTTTGCTCTCTTCCACTTTCACTCTTACTTCTTATCTGGAGACCCCCAGCTGCTCAGCTGCAGCTGTCTGCTTCAGTAGCCTGCTAACCAGAGCCTCTGGGCCTCCTTTCCTCACAGCAGCGACGCAAGAGCCTGCTGAGGAATCTGCACAAGTTCTATTAGCCAACAAACAGAAAATTTGCAGGCTAAGCCCCCAAACAACAGAAGGAACACGGTAGCAACTTCAAAGGATCTCAAAGGAGCGGGCGGTTTCCCTCCAACGACTACTATCAGGACCACAAAGCAAAGACCAGGAACCACCAGCTTTAGAACTTTCCCTAAAACTGGTAGTACGACCTGGGCCTAGTCAAGCTAAGCTAAGCATAGAACTCTAGACTTTGATGTAATGTTTTGTATATTTTGTACTGAGTTGTTATTTTGGTAGTCAGGTTATAGTATAATTGGCTTTGCCACATTAAGTTGATGTTAGTTTAGGTTATGCAACACATAGACTCAGAGTCTCTTGCATACTGTGCTACACACACACACTCTTATCACATTCCACACATGCATTCAGCCAGGACATGGTTTGAGTGCCCCTACTTGGTCAGTCATCGAGTCTTCTTTGTTCATGGCCTCAGTCGGCATTTTGACACATACACGCATGCACACATACACCCACACCACTATATAAAGTACACTGTAGTTAGATTGCATGTTTTTACTTTTATTCTTTGTTAATAAATATATTTTAAATATACCTGTTTAATGTTGCACAAGAGTGAATTCCACCAACATCTACACTGTCAAGAACTCCAAAGTCCTTCAAACATAACTACATGTTATAGTCATTAAGTAAATTATTAATCAAAGTACTAACTTGACAAAGTACTAAATTGATAGTATATTTTATGAGATGATTTAATTCATTCATTCATCTTTTTACTTCTCAGAAGGGTAGTGTCCCGAGGTGATTTAATATTTAGATCTAATTATTTAATAACTATTTCTGATATAGATTATTAATTATGCCTGATAGCCGCAGCCCAATATTTAGTGCCCTTAGTAGGTGGACCCAACAAATGGTCACTGCGTGTTGCACAGGCCCACCATACATATCTAATAGATCAGGGGTCCCCAATACATCAATTGCAGTTGACTTGCAGATTGTGAAGTAGTGCTGGTAGATCATGTGTGTGATTTTTTTTAGATGTAGTCTATCATCTATCCTCTGTATAGCATATAACACTTAGTTGACGTATGATAAAATGACGGATTGATGGGTAGCCTGTTATCTGAGTAAGGTAAGTGACCATAAATGTATTTACGTGACATAAGGGTTGATGCAGTTGTGCAAGGTATATAGGCAGCAAGGTCCGCGTCAGGTGCTAGGGAACCAGGGCAACCTGATGAGGAATGGGCTACTGGAACAAGACATAGGTGGACAAGGGTGGAAAACAGGGAGCTGTTGGAATGCTACTATATGAGCAACCCTAGAGAGAAGGGATACATGCAGCCAATGTGGGACCAATGATTACTTCAAAACCCACAATTAAGGCCAACATAGAAACAGCTGATAGCCCAGTGTTCCAACATCCACAATCGAAAACTCCTTTCACAACTACCGATCAATGAGGTACAACACCAATATTACGGCAAGGGGGAGCCAGGATGACAGATAAGTGGGGGGATGCCACCACCACCCCCACAATCAGAGATTGGGTACAAGCCCCAACAGATACCAACAGCCTCAGTATAAGAGCTGCTAACCTGAGAATATTGAAGCTGACTTGTTAAGTACACTGAACAGGCCCTAGGTACAAGAGTCATAGAGGCCAGGATCTACCAGAGTAGTACAGAGTAGCACCCTGTGTACAGGAACATCTGTACCCAGTATGGAATATTGTTCATTCATTCATCTTCTATACCCGCTTAGTCCTGTTAAGGGTCACGGGGGTCTGCTGGTGAGACATCCTGGACAGGTCACCAGTCCATCACGGGGCAAATACAGAGACAGACAACTATTCACACTCACACGCACACCAACGGCCAATTTAGAATCACCAATTAACCTAATGAGCATGTCTTTGGATGGTGGGAGGAAGCCGGAGTACTCGGAGAGAACCCATGCAGACACAGGGAGAACATGCAAATTCCACACAGAAAGGCCAGCCGGCCCATCGATTCAAACCGGTGACTGTCTCGCTGTGCTAACCACCTTGGAATAGAAGTATTCAAATCACAAAGGGCCGTACCACAGAAGGTGGCTGGGAACAACAGGGCCAAGGTGCTGAGGGACTTCAGCTTCCAGACTGACAAACAGGCCCAGGCCAATCAACCAGACATAGTGGTGGTAGACAAAGAGCAGAAGTAGGCGGTGGTGATAGATGTGGCAATACCAGCAGACGCCAACATCAGAATGAAGGAACAAGAAAAGGTTGAAAAGTACCAAGGGTTGAAAGAACAGCTGGAGCAGATGTGAAAGATCAGGGTAAGCATGGTTCCCGTGGTAGTAGGAGCACTCAGGTCCTAGAAACGGCTAAGATACTGCACAGAACCCTCAAACTCCCAAGCATGAGGATGACACAGATACCACCCCAAGAGGATAAGCATTTTTTAATGTACATTGCTGCCCATAAAGTTGGAATAAGTATATAAGTAGTCACAATATTAGTCACATGTCACATTTCATTTGAAGAAGTAAAGACATTTTATTACTTTATGGGCAACCGTGTAGGTAGGTGACTGTAAAATGTGTGCGCACCCCCGTGTGCATCAGTGTAATCAGTGTACCAGGAAATCGTGCACTGACAAAAGTACTGTGATGTTTGGAATGAAAACTGCTATTAGAGACAAGAGCCAATTAATAAAGTCAGTCGCCACGAAGAGGTCAGGTGTGTGAAGTGCAGTCTGTCAAAATTTGATGTTATTGATGTTATGTTATTATCCGACTTTTAAGAAATGCTAACAACAATGTTGAAAGCCACATTCCTGTTGTTACACTTGATTATTATTGTTTAAATATGAATAATACGTAAATTAATAATAAATTAAGTGGTTATGGTCCCAGTTTCTACATTTCATCCTGATAACTTATAATTATTTTTTTTTTTTTTGGATTTCATTTCAGAAACCTGGTCACCTCACACCAAAGGCCCCTGTAGGTATGCTTTACGTTGTTATGTGAGATCATAAATGTACTCTGAATTGCTATCTCTAAAAATGAAAACCTGTTTAGTGACTTAAACAGGTTTCACTAAACAGTAATTATTTTTCCTTTGTCTTTGTGTGTTGTCTGTATTGCTTTCTTAGATGCTGTCAGAAGAAACCCTGCCTGCTCTGCCGCCACAGACGCAGATATTGCATAGAACCATCAAATGGGAAGGAGGGTGGAAAAAACGCTTGCCACCAGCCAACCAGGAATCAGCCAATGAATGAATTTAAATGTAATCCAAGTTACATAGTCCTTGTACACGGTTTGTCTCATGTATGTGAGGTACATGTTGTTGGGTTTTGTGGGGTTTATGGGGTTTTGCTGGTATTTGTATTACACTTTTGCAAAAACAATTAAATACAAATTACCATGACATGCATTTTATCTTCGTTTTTTTTTTTTTTTTTTTTTTTTTTTTACAAACTATAGACATACACAATATAAATAAATCTTATGAGCCTAAAAAAACATTTTTTTAAAAGGAATTTTAATGTAGCAGCAATCATTTGGCATACCTATGGCCCCACTTTGGGCCACTTGTGGCTACTTTTTGGCACCTTTTTGGCTGGATTTGGGGGATTTTGGGCTCTTTTTGGGGCAGTTATGGACATATTTTGGAATGACACAATTGGTATTGGGTGAGTTCTGGCCTACTTTTGGCCTACTTTTGTTTTATTCTGACATGCCAAATTTGGGACATTTATGGGTCGTACATCCATCCAAAACTCTGCCAAAATGGCAAGCCAGTTTTTGGCCAAATTTGGTCCATAATGATTTTGCCATCTGGGGTTTTAGATGATTTCTTCAACCCTTTTAATGAAAGCTGAACTTGCATCCAACCCTAAAGGATCATAGCACAGCCAAACTGTATTACTCCAAAAAAACAGTATCAATATGTATACGTATTTCATTAGAGGCTTGTTATTTAACAGCTGGATTGTATACACACTGTAAATATAGAGTCCAGGTCTGTTTGTTGTTCGTGGGTAGACTTAACTCTGGGATCCTCTGAACTCTGCTGAACTCTGCAAAGAAAATAAGAAGGTTAATATCATTAAGTGTTATGGGGAATTGGCTGATAAAAACCAATATAACACACCAACATGCTACACTAAGACGTGACATCCTGTCTCTGGAATTTTGGACAGTAACAAAAACTTAAGTATTTGTTCCATGGACATAAAAAATGAAAAATTCTTCTCCACCACATCCCAAAGATTCTCAATGGGGTTAAGGTCTGGACTCTGTGGTGGAACAGTCCATCTCATGCTCCCTGAACCACTCTTTGACAATCTGAGCCCCATGAATCCTGACATTGTCATCTTGGAATATGATCCATTGATGGAATAAGCTGCTCATTCAGTATATTCAGGTAGTCAGCTAATGAACCTAGACCCAGATCATAGCACTGCCCCATAGCACAGGCTTGTACAGTCGACACTAGGCATGATGGCTGCATCACTTCATCTGCCTCTCTTCTTACTCTGATGCCATGGTTCCCCACTAGCCTTCCAGTTTTTAATAATGCGTTTGACAGTTCTTAACCCAATGACGTCTCATGCAAATTTTAGTAATTTCAGCAATCTCATTCAATGTTTTTTACTAGGACTAATTGCTTGGTGATATTGATAAAAAAAAAAAAACTTACTTTGTTTTAGAAGAATCTTGTCCTTTAAAGTAAATAGGTTCAGTCATGGATCTGTCACTCTTCATGGACACACTACTGTTAGAGTCTGGCCTCTCCTGCTTCTTTAGTCTTAAACACAACACATACAGATGTTTGACTTTTACTGATAATACTGGAGTGACTTCAGTTCTGAACTCTGATAAAGAGTCATCAGGAATGTTACATGGTATCTGTAGTACCACGATTTCCCCAGTAAATGGAGGCAAAGCACTATGTATGAAAGTTCGGCACAGGGCTCACATTCTGTCAGCAAACTCACCATGTGGTACATGGTTGATGGAGAATTGTGTAGACTGGCTCAAAATGACCACAGAAAGTAATAACAACAATAACAGTTGCATTTGTTGTTGGTATTGGATTTGATGAAATAATAAGACATAAGAAATTCTGACATGCTGACTGTAAAATTCAAAATTTAGCTACAAGTTTTTTTCCCTACACAACCAGATCGAAAGGGTTAATATATTATAGAATATAATATCCGGTAATACTGCTGAGGTTAGTAAAAGTATTAAATCATCTGCTGTTTACTGATAATAGATCTCATAATTTAAACAAATTTTATTCTTACTAGGACTAATTGCTTGGTGATATTGATAGAATTTTTTTTTAATTTCAACATATATTAACAAATATCAATAACAACTCAAATATAAGAAGGTTTATGCACTTACTTTGTTTTAGAAGAACGTTTTTCTTTAAAATAAATAGGTTCAGTCATGGATCTGTCACTCTTCATGGACACAATACTGGAAGAGTCTGGCCTCTCCTGCTTCTTTGGCCTTAAACACAACACATACAGATATTCGACTCAAACTCACCATGTGGTGCATGGTTGATGGAGAATTGTGTAGACTGGCTCAAAATGACCACAGAAAGTAATAACAACAATAACAGTTGCATTTGTTGTTTTTTTGTTTTGTTTTGTTTGTTGTTGTTTTTTTCACTCAATCAGACTGTGGTTAATATAGTATAGAATATTCAGTGATATTCCTGGAGTTATTACTTGTTAAATCATCTCCAGGTTTACTGTTGTCTTATGGTACTATCAATTTCCCTGCGGGAACCTTCCAAAAGGATCAGTAAAGTTGTCTACCAATCTATCTACTTCCACGCCACAAGGTTACAGAATTACTAATTTTCACATTAACCAAAATTGCCAAACTGGGTCTTTACCTTTTGAAAGGGAATCTGACTACAAAAGACTACTGATTCTCACTTTAGGAGGCAATGTACAATTCAACCATTGGCCATTTCATTTACCCTGAACATCACCAAATTATACCATTGTGCAAATTATAGAGTCCATACAAATATTGATATTTCCATGTTGTCTATGTCAATCTGGGTGTTGTACATGCATGAACTCCCTAGGGAAAAGCGTAACCTATGTATATTACATATTATTACAAAGTCTAAGCAATTTCCCTTGTGGATGAATAAAGTCTAAGTCTGAGTCTAAAGTTCTTACTTCATACAAGATGCCTCTATTGTATTTGTTATCTGTAGTACCACAAGTAGGCCACTAAACGGAGGCAAAGGACCAAGTATTAAACTCAGGTACAGGGCTCAAATTCTGTCAGGCAAGTCACCAAATGGTGCATAGTTGATGAAGAATTATCTAAGTAGGGGAAAAACAATATCAGTTGAATTTATTGTCAGCTGGTTTAGGATTTAATGAAATAATGAGACATAAGAAGAAATTCTGACATGCTGACTGTAAAATTGTAACGTTTGGCCACATTTTTTTTTCCACACCATCAGATCAAAGGGGTTAATATATTACAGTATATATTATCCAGGAATACTCCTGAAGTTAGTAAAAGTGTTAAATCATCTCTTGTTTACACACAACGGGACTTATTATTTAAACTTTTGCAGACACAAAAGTTATCCTTACTAGGACTAATTGAAAAAAAAAATGAATTTCGAAATGACCGGGCATGTTGCAGTCAAATACTGACAACAACTCAAATATAAGGTTTATGCACTTACATTGTTTTAGAAGAATGCTGTCCTTTAAAGTAAATAGGTTCAGTCATGGACCTGCCACTCTTCATGGACAGACTACTAGGAGATTTTGGCCACTCCTGCTTCTTTGGCCTTAAACACAACACATACAGAGCTTTGATTATTCATAACGATACAATAGTGACTTCAGTTTTGAACTCTGACATGAAAAACAGTCATGAACACAATGCCTCATTATACAGGGAGACTTGAATTTCTCCAGAGCAAACATGAATGTTAAGATCATATAATGAATTTTTGCAGTTTTCAAGAATGGAACATGATGGTACGTAGCAGGTTTTCTGTTTGCTTTTGGTGCTTCCATGCCAGTGATACAGACTGACTGCAGTAGTTTTCATGTAAACTGGTAACCACTGTCAGCCAATGAGAATTAAGGCATTTACGGAGACAGGCCTTAAAGAGAAAGGAGATAAAACTGCTTGTTTCCGACAGTCAATGAATGATGTGCTGCACAAAGAGCTGGTATAACATATATATAAAGTGTGAAAAACTTAGATCTGGAAATTATATATCCCAATACTTCTGTAGTTACTTAACTTACTAAATTATCTGCTGTTTACTGTAAACAAGAGTTATGAACTCAAACATGTGCCAAAACTCAATGAAGCATTTAGTCGTACTTAGTTATTTAGTGGTGTTGATGGAAAAACAAAAAATGGAATTTGACAGATTCAGCTCCACTTCCACAGAGAACGCTACAGGACTTATTTCATGCCAAACTCTATCCGGCTGTTCAACAACTCACCTTTCAGTAACAAGTTCTTCATGATAATAAATATAATTGCATCTTATTTATCCTTCCTATGAATACAATATTTATATATACTTCTATCTGTATTTCTTGTACATTTGTTCATAAGCACATTTTTGTACATTTTTGCTTATGCTATCTCCTTTTGTATTTTACGAGATTTTTACTTATTTATTTTAATTTATCTTTCTTTTTCTTAGCTTTTTAAAAGTGTCTTTTATGTGCAACTGAGCTACTGCGACAAAGCAATTTCCCCTGTGGCTCAAAAAAGGCTGTCTGTCTAAGTCTAATCTGTATGATATTTCATTCCCACCATCTCCTGGAACACAAACTATGGGTCAACAGAACTCTTCAGCACAGAGTACAGACTGTACCAACAAAATTGGATGGTAAGGAGAAGGAGCAGAAACACATCAAACAAACACTCAAGACATGTGGATATCTGAAATGGGCCTTTGTCGAAGGCACAAAAAGATATCCCAGAAAGGACAGAGGAGGAGTGCAAAAAAGCAAGCATATCATCACCTCAACATGGCTGGGGTGTCAGAGAAACTTTTCCGAAAACACAGCATTCCAGTAACTAATGGCAAACCCGTTAATACACTTCAAAAACTAGTCCACATTCAAGACAAAACACCCAGATAGAAACAGAGTAATGTGGTGTATGCTGTTAGATGTAGTGAGGAGTGTACAGACTTATACATTGGGGAAACCCAACAACCTTCTCTGAACAGAGAAGGTGGACTGAGATTTAATCTGCCATCTATTTACAATACAGTTTAACTTCTGTCTCCAAGAAATTTCAATCCCATTCACACCTGGACACTGGAACCTCTGTCTTTCAACACAACACATCCAGATGTTTGACTTTTCCTGATGAGACTAGAGTGACTCTGAACTCTGACATGAAGAACAGTTGTGGATTAGGATCCAGATCTCACCTGTGAGCTTTGGTTTGGTCGTCATATTCCTCACATGGATCTGGTTTAGAGGCAGAGAGTCCCTCCTCTCTGTCCTCACACTGATCCATGACAGAGCCGACACCTTAACACAAACACAACACATCATTCCATACTAATGGATGGATGCCAAACTCATCAGCTGATTGTAGAGGATCTCAAGCCAAACATCAGTGAGGTTTGTACCAATCAGACTAAGCAGCACATTGGACCTAATGAAGTTATTTCAGGAGAATAAAATGAGGTCTCACTGGTTTATGTTCAACAAGAACTGAAGTCTGTCTCACATCATCAAACTAAACAAAGACACAGACACAGAAAAGTTATTCAGTTTGTCTAAACCAAATCTAAACCATTCTCCTCTTTATAAATCTATGGTTGATGTTGTGCGTACATTTGGTCTCTTGGTAAAAACTCATCTTGACCAGTTTGATAAGGGTGATGAATGTGAATATAACCGTAACATCCATATTTGTTACACTACAGTGTTTTCTTTTCTGTCTTTCTCTTGAGTTCAGGTATCTGAGGGCGGAGCTAAACTCTTATTATAGACGTGATGATCATTACAAGAAGAAGATCATAATTTGTACTTCACTATAAAGCGTTCCCAAGATTAATAACCTTAATCTGTTAAATGACACATTATTCATTTCTTTTTGTTGATCCTGTCGATGTTATATGAGCAGATCTTTAAACTGCGTCACTGCTCTGAAATGAAAGTGAAAGTAAACTTGCGTGTCTGCGCAGAAAACCACAAACTAAACACTAGCTCAATAAACTGCAAAAACAAATCAGACTGAATAAAATAATAATGTTTAGTCATTTCTTTACCTCTTTAGTAGCATCGGGTTTTATTTTTTATTTGAGCTGGTTATAACTTTTACTTCCTCTTTATCTGTGACTACACCCTCACAGACGAGTTAGTAGAAAAACATCGATACATACTCTCAGACAGGTGTGAAAGAAAACAGTTTAGATATCGGTAAAGATAACTAATTACCAAGTAAGAAAAAGAGAACAAGGACACCAAATAATAATTAAAATAAATAAATAAATAAATAAATAAATAAACAATTGCAACCACTCCGCAGCAGTGACGATGCTCTACCAAACAAAAGTTTAAACCTTACCTGCAAAACTCTACTCAGAAGCTGGGTTTCGAGTCACTTCAGGTTTAATCCTGATGATTTACTTCTGAACGGGTAGATGGAAAAAAAACAAAACTTTACCTGCACGGAAACTGTGACATCCGCTACTGAAAAAGCGGAACAGACTGCTCTCTCTCTCTCTCTCTCTCTCTCTCTCTCTCTCTCTCTCTCTCTCTCTCTCTCTCTCTCTCTCTCTCTACTTCTGTGTGACGCACATAAAATGTACGGTCACATTTATAATACTGGTTTCTGTTTTTGTCCGAATAGTGTTTCTTTAAAGAAATATTCAAATAATTAAAAACAAAGAAAGTAAAGAAAAATAGAGCCATAATGTCCAATTATTGTCTCTTGGTGATACAAGACTTCTTTCTAATACACTGGCAGTGTTTAACCAGCAGGAGGCAGTGTTGCGCTTTGCTTCTCCAATTTGTGTTGATTGACAGCTGTTCTTTATTTACCTTCATGAGGTATTAAATCTCTAATAGATGACTCTCATCACTGAGTGTCAGTAAAACCCAAGACTGGAGACTGACAAATGTTCTGTCTTCTTTTTACTGCAGCCTTGTTAGTGTATGTGTGGTCCTGTAAAAGCAACTAGAGAGAAAAATAATCAACTCAATTCACTGAATTCTGCCTCTTTATATCCTTTATAACAGGCCTCCCCAATCTGTTCCACAAAGGGCCGGTGTGGCTGCAGGTTTTCTTTCCAACCAAGCAGCAGCACACCAGACTTGACTCATTTAATCAACTGATCTCAGTCTTTAGAGAGCTGATTGGTCAAACTGTGTGCTCGTGGTTGGTTTGAACAAAAACCTGCAGCCACACCGGCCCTTTGTGGAACAGATTGGGGAGGCCTGCTTTATAACAAGAGTATTAAACCAGAGCTCCACTAGGTGGCGCAGTTGTTGTATAGAAGGAGCCAGGAACCTTTTATCATCCTATGATCAGAATAATAAAGACATATATGAACAGAACTATCTCCACAAACAAGACAATATGTTGATGATCCTGTTGATGCCTTTTGATGTTGATATCATGGACATTATACAGAATACTGGAAGCTCTATGGCTGTTATTTGGGACCTCCAGCCCAGTTCTGGTTCTTTCAAATAAAACAATATAATACGTAGAGCAGAGAACCTTTATAATTTAATCTGAATTGTCTCAGTATCATACAGTATACAGAACACACAGTTAACAATGATATTAGTGTAAAGTCAACAGGTACACAATGAAAACATTTAGAATAGAGCAGTTTTTGACTCGTGCAAGTTAAACAATATTTCCTTCATTTGAATGTAATTTGTAAATAAAAAGTCAGAAATATACACATTTATAGCTAAGAGATAGACAGTAAATACATGTACATATAGAACATGCTATTATACATATACAGATATTATAGAAATATATGAGATTCAAGTATTGATGCACACAACTTTTAACTGACTAGATGACAAATCACATGTTGGAAACTCATGCACAAAACTTCAAGTTGGAAAATTGTAGTTTTCAGAAACATTTCTCTTTTTAAACCTGTTTATATAAATCACATTGTCACAATCATTTCATCAGAAGAGGTGAAAACTATTTGATTCAAACGTTGTATATATTATATTAGATATAAAACAGTTTTAGTGGAGAATGAGGACTGATAATAATGTATGCATGTTGCTGGGTTATTATAGATTAGGGGCTGAATGAGCTCTTAAACATTCAAACTTTTCCCTCTGTATTCAGTCAGCAGTGTGTTTCTTATTTGTCTACAGCTTATAAATAGACACACAGGAGTTGGTTCCAAACCCAAAGCCAGGGTAGAGAGGTTCAGTGAATGTGGAGTGGAAGGTGTAGAGAGGAAACAGTTCATCATTAAAGACTTCATAGAAGGAGATGGTTCCAGCAGAGTAGTTCACATACACTGCTACTCTGTTAGATCCAGAGGAAGAAGAGAATGGAAACTCTGTTTCTATATTATTGTTCCAGACAGAGTAACCATTCTCAGAGCACTGCAGACTCCAAGACTGACTGTTCCTCCCAAACCAACAGTCTTCAGTGTTTCCTCTTCTTCTGATTGGTTTATAAGTCACTGCTATCAGGAGTTTTCCTTCCCACTCCACCTCCCAGTAACAGCGATCAGTGACTTCATCTGTGCAAAGACAGTGGTCAAATGTCTCTGGAGTTAGATGACATGTCTGCCTCTGTCTTAGTGCCTTTGTGTTGTTGTCAGACAGCAGGAGATCTCTGTGTGCTGTATCTGGATCCAGTGTGAGTTCACAAGCATCTGATTGAGAAGACACATATATTTATTAATGGAACAGATCAGTGTTAGTGTCCTAGGTTTATTAAATGAAAAGTGTCACTATGATTAATTTAATTATTCTGGTGAATCAAACACACACTTACACTTTCTAGGACCAGGTTTCATTCTCTGCTCTCCATCATGGTCCACCCTGAAAAGAAGAAGTAGCCAGAACACAATGCTATCTTATAAGGTTATCTAATTATGATATAATGTATATAGTATAATAGTATATCTACGAACATATCCTTTCCTATATGAATTCTATCACAGTTGAACATGTAGAAATGTTGTGTGTTCATACTTGAGTGTGTCCAGTCTCCAGTCTGGATTCTCTTTTAGATCAGACAGCAGCTTCACTCCTGAGTCTCCTAGATGATTGTAGCTCAGGTCCAGTTCTCTCAGATGGGAGGGGTTAGAGGTCAGAGCCAAGACCAGAGAAGAACAGCCCTCCTTTGTGACCTGACAACCTGACAAACTACACAGACATTAACAGTAAGTCATAGCATATACATGTGAATAGCTTTAAACACTGAATAAAGCATGTTTAAATCAGCATTCAAACATCATCAACTACTGACTCCTGACCTGAGAGTTTCCAGTAGACAGTGTGGACTCTCCAGTCCATCAGAAAGAAGCTTCACTCCTGAATCCTTCAGGTCGTTATCACTCAGGTCCAACTCTCTCAGACAAGAGGACTGGGAGCTGAGAACTGAGGCCAGAGCTTCACAGCTTCTCTCTGACAGGTTACAATCACTCAACCTGAAAAGAAGAAAGGAAGAGGACATAATGAGGTTGTCTGTCAGTAGCTGATCTACTGTATGTTTATCACACTCTGTCCATTTCATCACTGATGACATTTTATTACACATTGTTCTAAAGAAAGGAAACCTTCAACCTCTTGTCTCATTTTAATGCTGCAACTACAATACATGATCAAATCAAATCAAATTTTATTTATATGGCACTTTACATACCTTTTAAAAGCAATAGCAATGACAAAAATCCAACCCTTCCAACCCCGCAAAAACACAGAGACACAAACATACACCCATGTAGATAAATATAGATAAAATGCTTTCAACTTGTACCATAAAAACATGTAGTTAAAGCATATAGTTAAAATTATAAAAAGTCTGATTTAAATGAGCAAGGATATTAAGAGAATCAATTAAAAGCCTGATTGAAAAGGTGGGTCTTGAGCCTCTTTTTAAAAACATCAACAGTCTCTGCAGCCCTGAGGTTCTCCGGCAGGCTGTTCCACAATCGGGGGCCATATTAACTAAAGGCCGCCTCCCCGTGTGCTTTTGATCTAACTTTTGGGATGGTTAAAAGGCCAGTGAGGCGGCACAGTGACGAGGTGGTTAGCACTGATGCCTCACAGCAAGAAGGTCACTGGTTCAAATCCATGGGAAAGCTGGCCTTTCTGTGTGTAGTTTGCATGTTCTCCCTGTGTCTGCAGAGGTTCTCTCCAGGTTCTCCAGCTTCCTCCCACCGTCCAAAGACATGCTGCTAATTGATTGGTGACTCTAAATTGGCTTTGGTGTGAGTGTGAGTGTGAATGGTTGTCTCTCTGTGTTAACCCTGCGATGGCGACCTGTCCAGGGTGTACCCCGCCTCTCGCCAGAGACAGCTGGGATAGTGACGCTTAACAGGACTAAGCGGGTATAGAAGATTAATGAATGAAAAAGCCAGTGCCAGAGGACCTCAGGGTCAGCGAGGGTTGATAGGGTAAAAGTAAGTCAGATAAATAAGACACATTACAATGATCTAAACCAGAGGCGATTGCTCTAAGACTACAGGGGAAGCTCAGCCTCCCCTAAAATATCACTGGCAATTTCGTCAAATACTACGAATTTACATTACTACTCAAACTAAAATGTGCTAGAACATGATCGACTTCATCTACTTCTTATAATAATATAATCATTAATAAGTTTTAGCCGTTCATCTATCGTGATTTTTTTTCTCATATTGCTGTAATGGCTTGGCAGGGCTACTATTAGTTTAGTAACTGTACAATACTTACTTTATACTCTTGATAACATGTTGTGCTACAAAGAGGTTGTATTGTTAAAGCACTTTGTAACTGTGTGATTCAAATCTGTATAACGGTAAATATCATGTATGGAGCTAACATACAATATGTTGCAGACTTTTTCACTTACAGAGCTCTTCTGGAGGCTTTGATGACTGGCAGCATCCTGAGCAGAGCATCTTCTGAAGCAGAAAACTTCTTCAAGTCAAACACATCCAGATCTTCTTCTGATGACAGTAACATAAAGACCAGAGCTGACCACTGAGCAGGAGAGAGATTCTTCTCTGAGAGTCTTCCTGAACTCAGGTACTGTTGGATCTCCTCTGTTAGAGAATGATCCTTCAGTTCATTCAGACAGTGGAACAAATTAAGGCTTCTCTCTGGAGGAAGATCCTTACTGACCATTTTCTTGATGTACTTCACTGTTTTTCTGTTGGTTGTTTGTCTGTTTCTTCTCTCTTTCACCAGGCCATGTAGAAGACTCTGACTGGTTTGGACTGAAAGACCCAGGAGGAAGCGTAGGAACAGATCCAGGTGTCCATTTGGACTCTGTAAGGCCTTGAACACAGCACACTGGTGGAGATGATCTAGGTTATGTTCATCCTCAAATACACTATACCAGTGAGGTTCTCCCATCAGATTGACACCCGAATTAATGAATGTCAAATGAACATAGAGAGCAGCCAGAAACTCCTGAACACTCAGATGGACGAAGCAGAACACCTTGTCCTGGTACAGTCCTCTCCCCTCTTTAAAGATCTGTGTCAACACTCCTGAGTACACTGAGGCTGCTCTGATATCGATGCCACACTCTGTCAGGTCTGATTCATAGAAAATCAGGTTTCCTTTCAGCAGCTGATCAAAAGCCAGTTTTCCCAGAGACTCAATCATCTTCCTGGTCTCTGGACTCCAGAGTGGATCTGTCTCAGATCCTCCATCATACTTGACCTTCTTGACTCTGGTCTGAACCATCAGGAAGTGGATGTACATCTCAGTCAGGGTCTTGGGTAGCTCTCCACTCTCTCTGGTTTTCAACACATCCTCCAGAACTGTAGCAGTGATCCAGCAGAAGACTGGGATGTGACACATGATGTGGAGGCTTCGTGATGTCTTGATGTGGGAGATGATCCTGCTGGCCTGCTCCTCATCTCTGAATCTCTTCCTGAAGTACTCCTCCTTCTGGGGGTCAGTGAACCCTCTGACCTCTGTCACCATGTCAACACACTCAGGAGGGATCTGATTGGCTGCTGCAGGTCGTGTGGTTATCCAGAGGCGAGCAGAGGGAAGCAGTTTCCCCCTGATGAGGTTTGTCAGCAGCACATCCACTGAGGTGGACTCTGTAACATCAGTCAGGATCTCAGTGTTGTGGAAGTCCAGAGGAAGTCGACACTCATCCAGACCGTCAAAGATGAACACAACCTGGAACTCTTCAAAGCTGCAGATTCCTGCTTCTTTGGTTTCAGTGAAGAAGTGATGAACAAGTTCCACCAAGCTGAACTTTCTCTCTTTCACCACATTCAACTCTCTGAAAGTGAATAGAAAAGTGAAGTGGATGTCCTGGTTGGCTTTGTCTTCAGCCCAGTCCAGAGTGAACTTCTGTGTTAAGACTGTTTTCCCAATGCCAGCCACTCCCTTTGTCATCACTGTTCTGATTGGTTTATCTCTGTGAGCTGATGGTTTAAAGATGTTTTCACATTTGATTCTATTTTCCAGTTCATCTATCTTTCTGGAAGCTGCTTCAATCTGTCTGACCTCATGTTCATCATTGACCTCTGTTGACTCTCCCTCTGTGATGTAGAGTTCAGTGTAGATCTGATTCAGAAAGGATGAGTTTCCTGCTTTAGCAATCCCCTCAAACACACACTGGAACTTCTCCTTTAGGTCTGATTTAAGTTTACGTTGACACAGTCCAGAAGAAGTTCCTGAAAGAACAAATGACATTTGTTATTAATGAAGGATTAATTGAACTGAAAATTTTACAGCAATCTTATACAGACATTTAAGTGTGACTTCTGCAGTTTACCACTCAGTTTTGTTCAGATTTAATTCATTTGAGTACAGACTGTCTTTATGCGAATAAAATGAAAAAGTAATCATTTTCTAAAGCATCTTACTACTCAGCAGACAGTCAGCCAGCTTCTCTTGCTTTATTTTCCTCATGTAGTGCAGGGTGATGTTCAGAAAAGCTTCTCTGATGATGCTCTTCTTCTCTTCCTCTTCACCATCCTCCTCTTCAGCTTTCCTCTGACTCTTTAATGTTTCCACATCTAGACTCAGGAGATGCTGGAATCTCTTCAACTCATCCGTCACAAAGCTGACAATGTTCTCTTTTAGAATCTGGAACAAGATGTAAACTTATTTTTTTACATGCAGTCAGGTCCACTTTTTTGAAGACTATTACACTCTTTGATATGTTAGATTTATGTTGTATTTATAAACAAAATGTGACTGTTTAAATTTGAGTGTAGTCACACCTAACTTTGATGGAAGGTGTAGGAATTACAGCGCTCTAATATGCGTCTCTCTTTTTCAAGGGTGCAAATAAAATTGGTAATAAACTAAGAGGCTGTTTTATGAACAGATGAGGAATGATTCTTTGTTATTTTTCATTAATCTGTATAAGAATCACAGGAACATAAACGTATGGAGAATGTTTGGAATGACTCATGAGCTGAGTATACAACAAGATCTGTAAAACATTGGAGGCAGGTGGATGGTGTAGATGGTACATGGCATCCAGTGGCAGTGAGGTGCTTGAGTGAGTTTATTGATGATGAGTGATGATGATTTGGCTCATAACAATGTACAAATAATAATCATATCACACTATCCTCAGTAGATGTGGATTGGAGGTGAAGTGTTTTAGCCAGGAATAACTTGAAGAAATCATTACACAGCGACTTTTGGGTGAAGTAAATGTCATAGTTATTTCATTTGTTTGTGATTTTATTTATACAAATGTATCTTCTTATTATTCCAGCATGTGCCCTTGTATCCGGGATCTTAGTCAGCTGAGGACTGAATAGGTTCTCAGCCAATCACAGGGAACCTGACAGAGCCAGCGTGTAATGTGTCCAGCTTGAGAGAGCTCCTGTGTGACGCTGAGTGTGTGCATTTCTGACTGAAATATAACATCTTCTGCCTCCATTTATCCATTCAGGACAATATGTTGAATTTAAAGACATTTAAAGTCATGGGGGAAAAAACATGTTTGTTTTGTTCATTTGTCCAGGATATTTTTTCTTCAACCCTTTGAAAGAAAGCAAAGCCTGTACTGTCAGTCTGTGTTTATCACATAACTATAACTATAACTATAATATGTTTTGGTAACCACTTTAAAAAAAACATTGACATCAGCACATTTCACCTTCTACACCTGGACTATTTTAGTCTTTCAGTGTGTATGGTGTATATGCCACATGACACTGACTGATGTGTGTCAAAAGTACAACATCCATAGCTCAGACAAACTATGTTACTCTTTAAAACCAGTATGTTAGTATTTGATTAGAGGCTTGTTATTTAACAGCTGGCTTTTATACACACCGTAAATATAGAGTCCAGGTCTGTTTGTTGCTCCTGGGTAGACTGAACCCTGGGATCCTCTGAACTCTGCTGAACTCTGAAAAGAAAATAAGAAGCTTAAGATTATTACATAAAGACATAAGTTCCATGTTATGGAAAATGATGATAATACAACATAGAATAAAATGCTACATCAACGTATGGTATCCTCTGTCAGGTATTTTGGATGGTAACATGAACAAGTATTTATTCCACAGAGACACAACTGAGAGTCTGAGAGAAGTTAATGAATGTAATGTGCTGCATAAAGAACACCACCACCAAGAAGAAAATACTGATTTTGGATCCATTAATACTTCCACAGTTACTAGTTATGTTTCATACTATTGTGTTATGACATATAATTGTGTTGACTTACTTTGTTTCGGATGTTTTTTGTCCTTTAAAGGTAATAGGTTCAACCATGGACTCGTCACTCTTCAAGGACTCACAGCTGGGTGTAGGACAGTCTGTCCTCTCCTGTGTCTCTGACCTTCAACACAACACATCCAGATGTTTGACTTTTCCTGATGAGACTAGAGTGACTCTGAACTCTGACATGAAGAACAGTTGTGGATTAGGATCCAGATCTCACCTGTGAGCTTTGGTTTGGTCGTCATATTCCTCACATGGATCTGGTTTAGAGGCAGAGAGTCCCTCCTCCATAATTTCAGGTATCTGAGGGCGGAGCTAAGATCTTATTACAGAACAGGTCTGAACACGTCTCCATGATATTATTCTCTCTTTCTCTCTGTTCCCTGTCAGACTGGTTTGTGAAGTTTGTCTTCGTCTCACTCATACATTGATTCTCATGCAAACACATCAACAGACAGACGTACTGACTGACACATTATTAAACATTTATCTTTGTTAATTTCATTAAAACTATCATCTACACTCTAAGACTACGTGTTGTCTCCCTCTTTTGTCTCATCTTTAGAGCCAGGCTGTCACATATTAAACTGATGTACTTACTAACTAGTATGGATCTCTACTGGAGGATGCACAGAGAGTATTTATGAATAGTCTACTGGAATGAATTAGACCTAAATATGATATGAAATCATTAAGGATTTACAAGTTGGTTCTGCAAAAATAATGGTTCGAATCCCCTGGGCGGAGAGGGATTGATTCTCAGGGTCTTTCTGTGTGGAGTTTGCATGTTCTCCACGTGTTTGTAATTTCTGTGGTTTCCTCCCATCATCAGAAAACATGGGTGCTAGGCGCCGCGTCAGGTTGGCTCACAGTGCCTGGTTCACTAACACTCCATCCGACCACGCAATTTCGTTGCACGTTGTGTGCTGACAAAATAAAACACTCTACTTTACCTGTGGCCTACAGATCTGGATACGCTCTGACAGCTTCGTAAAAACCTTGACATACACTCTCACAAGTAAAAGTTTCAATCATCTTACCTGCACTAGGAAGGTGGATGTAGAGTTTAGACCAAAGTCATTTCAGGTTTAATCCTGGGGTTTGAGAGTCACGATGGTTGTTTACTTCTGAACAGTGTGTGTTCAGGAAACGTCCTGAACAACTTTACCTGTCAGAAACAGGTAGAACCTGATAGGAAAGAACAGTAAGTAGAACAAGTACTAACAAGAAAAGAAATGAAAGACTCTTTAATGTGCAGTCTCACCTAGCTCTGAGTGTAAGATTCTCCATAAACAAACTTTAAAGCTGATTTTAATTTGATTAAAGACGATGAAAACAGTTTCTCCCTAAACACAGTCAGGAGGACACTAAGCATCTCCTCCAGAGAGACATACAAACATAAATCAGATAAGGAGTCTTAGTAGATTTATTTATGGCTACAAAACCAAGTGAAAGTGAACCATAAATCTTTCTGGTAAACCTTCAATCACTCGGCTGGTCTTCATTTGCCATTGTGAGTGTGTGTGTGTGTGTGCATGACAAACATTCAAACACACACACTCAAACACACGCACACACAAACACGGACCAGTTCTGTTAGGAGTGGAGGTTGTGGAGGTCGCGAAGTCCTATAAATACCTTGGGCTGTGTGTTAGGGTTAAAAAATAAAATTGATTCGATTGGATTAGTATTTTTTTAAGTAGTGCCAGATATTCTCTCTGGACACCTTCATGGTCACAAACGCCCCATAGACTTACATCATAATCACATTTTTTAATCACACTGCTATTACATTACAAATGTGTTTAGTCTGGGCACATGTGCGTGCGTGTACAAAGGAGACAGGGACAGTGAGTGAACCTGTAGCATGAACTGATCACTTCAGGATTGATAAATGTGCATCTCTTTTGAGGGATCTGGTCTCCACCTCATGCCAAGACTCTGCACTACATTCAGGCAGCCACCAGAGACCTGTAGGAGTGTAGCTCAACATCTCAGCATGAGATGGATGGAGCAGCTTTGCACATTCTTCGCTGTCCACTCACTGGCCCACTCCTGTTCAATCCAGGGGGACAACATCTGTGTTGATGAGCAGCTGAGAGTTTCCTGGCTTCAGAGGCCCCTCCAGTTTCAGATAGTATGTCCCCAGGAAGCCAGCGATGTATGGGTTAAAAATCTGTTCCTCTAAAACACACACATATATCACATATCACATATAGCCTTTGTTTACAGGCCATATGTTCTGTTGTGTGATCGTTTGTTGGGCTTTTCAAAGTTGTTGCATAAATAATAAATAAATATTCACATTGATCAATCAGGCTCCGTAATATTGCTGGCAAAAATCAAAGAATTTCATGCATCCACCTACAAACGGGAAAACGGTTGAATCTGGTGGAACTCAGACCATGATTTTACTCAAGCACCTCTTCAAAGACAAAAAGAAAAACAGCCCTCAGAAGAAGACCATCTTTCATCAACCCTGAAATGGTAAATTCATGCTACAGACTAAAGCTAGGACTAGGGTTAGAGCAAAGACTCGGATTAGAGCTAGGCACTTACTTGAGATAGTTAGGGTTCAGAAATATCTTTTGTCAACGTAAGGTCTGTACAAATATAGAAACAGCAGTTAGGGTTAGGTTTGGCTGTTTTTGACAGTGTCCTGAACGTGTGCTGGTACTAGAAGGATAGCTTATTATTTTACCACAACTAGTGTGTACAAGCTACTTCTTGTATGTCTGAATCCAAAAGACTGGAATCACTATGGCAAAAAAAAGTCTCGTGTTCACAGCCAAAAGAGGAAATGATTTCTTGTACACTGATGTTTTGGGGTTTGGATTGTCTAAGGCAGTGTTGGTGTGGGATAAGGAGCAACAATGCTGGAGCCTGCATTTCCCACGATGCTATGTATTTTTCTGTCCGGTAACTGCTCGTGTCTTTCAAATTAGTTGTCCTCAGTTTGTAATGTGCATATAAAACCTTCATCTTAGCAACAGAAACATTTTACTGCTAAGTAGACTGGAGGGCTACACTATGTGAAAGGGTATGACACCATGGGCATCAGTGTGGTCTTGGTTGTCATTAATATTTATAGTGGCTGATCTAAAACTACTTGGCACAGCAAAGCCGATTGTAGATGGCCATCAATACTGACACTTTCTATCACAGTTGCCATGGGTGCCATGTTACTATGGTTACTTACCTTATCTTAACTTACGCTTTCACCAAGAAATAGATTTAAACCATTGACCGAGCCTGATCAGTCATTCTGATCAGAGATTCCAACCCAAATGTTTGCATGGACAGTAGATACATTTGAATTAGAGCAGAATTACCTTTATTGTCATTGCACAGTAAAACATCACAACATAATTTGCTTGTGCAGCCTCTAAAACAACACTCACACCCATACATAAATACATAAATACTTTAGAGCAACAGAGGTAAAAGGAATCACAAATTATTAACATATATTGCACACGGTCCCATATTGTTCTCATTAAGAACATTTTAATCAATGTCCTGGTATGTCCCTTCTTATTTAGGTGACCTGATTATTTTGATTGATACTGTAATCACGATTATTAAAGATGATTATTCACTGATTTAAGAGCAAGCATTTATTAAACTTTTATCGCTGGTAAAATAATATGTAAAAATAAAAAATAAACACTATCTCAGATTTTGGCAGGGTCAGCGTGGTGATTTTGTTTTTCAACAATTTATTTTTAATGCAAGATTTGCAAACGACAGTACCTCGACCAATGAGATGAGCGGGACTTCCACTGTCAGCTCATTGGTCACAGAGCAAGAGACGGCAATTCTTTCACGTACTCCCTACGTCACTCTGTGTACCCCAGATTGGGAATCACTGTCTTAGAGGGACAGCTGTGTGAGACATACATACGTAGATTATGTACTCTCATTGTTTTCTATTTATACTTGAGTGTGTCCAGTCTCCAGTCTGGATTCTTTAATCCATCAGACAGCAGCTTCACTCCTGAGTCTCCTAGATGATTGTAGCTGAGGTCCAGTTCTCTCAGATGGGAGGGGTTAGAGGTCAGAGCCAAGACCAGAGAAGAACAGCCCTCCTTTGTGACCTGACAACCTGACAAACTACACAGACATTAACAGTAAGTCATAGCATATACATGTGAATAGCTTTAAACACTGAACAAAGCATGTTTAAATCAGCATTCAAACATCATCAACTACTGACTCCTGACCTGAGAGTTTCCAGTAGACAGTGTGGACTCTTCAGTCCATCAGAAAGAAGCTTCACTCCTGAATCCTTCAGGTCGTTATCACTCAGGTCCAACTCTCTCAGACAAGAGGACTGGGAGCTGAGAACTGAGGCCAGAGCTTCACAGCTTCTCTCTGACAGGTTACAATCACTCAACCTGAAGCGAAGAGGAAAATCACAAAGTTGTTATAGAGATATTCTGTTCTATGACACTGCCCTCTCAGTAGTACCATAAAAAACAAACTTTTTGGCTTTACAACAAAAAAATCATTATCTTACAATGACCGTTCGTACATTTAAACCGTGCTATGGGTTAACCCATCTTACAACACACACACACATGAACACACTACACACAGACACTAACTCACACTACACACATGCCCACCCACACACCCATACACTCAGAGCACGTTGGGATCTCAGGAGGTTAGATGCCCTGCTTTAGGGGCATCTAACCTCTGTTTCAGTCAATCCACTTTCCCACATTTGTTTCCTATCAGTCTTGGGATTGAAGCTGGTGACCCTTCAGTCCAGTTTTATGCAATGTGGACCAGACAGTCTTATCTTACTGGATTTCATATTTGGTGAGTGTGGTGTGTTGGAGTTGCCAAATATAAAGTTACCATTGACTGAGTGTTTTTGTCACACTGTTTGGCCAACAAAGCAACATGCAACATGCTAGAGTGGTGATACACTGGTTTATCTATGTTCTGTGAGATAACATTTTAGACTATTTTACATGTTACTCAGAAACCATAGCTTTATCTGTCAGTATAACACACAAGAAATGTATTACTTCAATTAACGACAAATGTCATCGTAACTGATTAGTTATTCAAATGTTTGCTTTAAATTATTACCTTCCCCGCAACCCTTGACAGGAATAAACGGATACAGAAAATTAACGTATGAAAAAAATTATTATCCTGTTGCATTAGCGTTTTACTAAAGATACTGCTCACATAAACAAGTAACAAGAAAAGAGTTGGATATTAATGTATTGTGTAGACTTACAGAGCTCTTCTGGAGGCTTTGATGACTGGCAGCATCCTGAGCAGAGCATCTTCTGAAGCAGAAAACTTCTTCAAGTCAAACACATCCAGATCTTCTTCTGATGACAGTAACGTAAAGACCAGAGCTGACCACTGAGCAGGAGAGAGATTCTTCTCTGAGAGTCTTCCTGAACTCAGGTACCGTTGGATGTCCTCTGTTAAAGAATGATCCTTCAGTTCATTCAGACAGTGGAACAGATTGAGGCTTCTCTCTGAAGGGAGATCCTCACTGATCTTCTTCTTGATGTACTTCACTGTTTTTATCGTGGTGTTTTGTCTGTTTCCTCTCTCTTTCACCAGGCCGTGTAGAAGACTCTGACTGGTTTGGACTGAAAGACCCAGGAGGAAGCGCAGGAACAGATCCAGGCGTCCATTTGGACTCTGTAAGGCCTTGTCCACAGCACACTGGTGGAGATGATCTAGGTTATGTTTGTCAAACAATCTATACGTTGAAGAGGATTTCTGTGATTCTCCCATCAAATTGACACCAGAATTAATGAATGTCAAATGAACATAGAGAGCAGCCAGAAACTCCTGAACACTCAGATGGACGAAGCAGAACACCTTGTCCTGGTACAGTCCTCTCTCCTCTTTAAAGATCTGTGTGAACACTCCTGAGTACACTGAGGCTGCTGTGATATCAATGCCACACTCTGTCAGGTCTGATTCATAGAAGATCAGGTTTCCTTTCTTCAGATGATCAAAAGCCAGTTTTCCCAGAGACTCAATCATCTTCCTGCTCTCTGGACTCCAGAGTGGATCAGTCTCAGCTCCTCCATCATACTTGACCTTCTTCACTTTGGTCTGAACCACCAGGAAGTGGATGTACATCTCAGTCAGGGTCTTGGGCAGCTCTCCTCCCTCTCTGGTTTCTAACTCATCCTCCAGAACTGTAGCAGTGATCCAGCAGAAGACTGGGATGTGACACATGATGTGGAGGCTTCGTGATGTCTTGATGTGGGAGATGATCCTGCTGGCCTGCTCCTCATCTCTCAATCTCTTCCTGAAGTACTCCTCCTTCTGGGGGTCAGTGAACCCTCTGACCTCTGTCACCATGTCAACACACTCAGGAGGGATCTGATTGGCTGCTGCAGGTCGTGTGGTTATCCAGAGGCGAGCAGAGGGAAGCAGTTTCCCCCTGATGAGGTTTGTCATCAGCACATCCACTGAGGTGGACTCTGTAACATCAGTCAGGATCTCAGTGTTGTGGAAGTCCAGAGGAAGTCGACACTCATCCAGACCGTCAAAGATGAACACAACCTGGAACTCTTCAAACCTGCAGATTCCTGCTTCTTTGGTTTCAGTGAAGAAGTGATGAACAAGTTCCACCAAGCTGAACTTTCTCTCTTTCACCACATTCAACTCTCTGAAAGTGAATGGAAAAGTGAAGTGGATGTCCTGGTTGGCTTTGTCTTCAGCCCAGTCCAGAGTGAACTTCTGTGTTAAGACTGTTTTTCCAGTGCCAGCCACTCCCTTTGTCATCACTCTTCTGATTGGTTTATCTCTGTGAGCTGATGGTTTAAAGAGGCTTTCATATTCTGTTCTATTTTCCTGTTCATCTATCTTTCTGGAAGCTGTTTCAATCTGTCTGACCTCATGTTCATCATTGACCTCTGTTGACTCTCCCTCTGTGATGTAAAGCGTTGTGTAGATTTTGTTTAGAATGGATGAGTTTCCTGCTTTATTAATCCCCTCAAATACACACTGGAACTTCTTCTTTAGTCTTGATTTGAGTTTTTGTTGACACAGTCCAGAAGAAGTTCCTGAATGAACAATTGACAATTGTAATTGCGACAGATTAAATAAAGTTAATAAATTTATTGAGCTTATTTGTCAAGGAAAAATTGTTTTGTGCTCAGCTCTGATACATATGAGTACAGAATTTTTACATGACTAAAATGAAAATGTAATGTTAAAAGTCTCTTACTACTCAGCAGACAGTCAGCCAGCTTCTCTTGCTTTTTTTTCCTCATGTACTGTAGCGTGATGTTCAATAAAGCTTCTCTGATGATGCTCTTCTGCTCTTTCTCTTTATCATCCACCTCCTCATCCTCCCTCTGGCTCTTTCGGGTGTCTTGGTGTAGACTCAGAAGATCCTGGAATTTCTCCAACTCATCCGTCACAAAGCTGACAATGTTCTTTTTAAGAACCTGCAATAATTAACATTAATTTCTTTTTTATTTACAGTTTAGTTCATATGTTTTTGGACAGATACACAATTTTTGCAATTTCTGCAGGGAGAGCTTTAACTTCCAACTCTGGAAGATCTTCTTATGGATCTTGGTGGAAGCTGTGACATGGAATCTGAGTGGGTCATGTTCAAATCCTCCATTGCAGGTTAGTGGAAGTTGTGGCCAGAAGAATTTCAGTGCATGCCATGGTGGCAACCTCTAAACTCACTGGAGGACACCAGGGGTAAGAGAAAATGTTAAGCTGAGGAAGGAAGTCTCTCAGGCCTGGTTGGCACAGGGGCTCCAGAAGCAGCAGGCAGGCACCATGAGGCCAGACAGGCTGTAACTTCTGCAGTTGCAGAAACAAAAACTTGGATGTGGGAGGAGTTTGGAGAGACTATGGAGAACTCCCAGTTGGCATCAAAGAGGAGATGTGAGGGGAGCGTGAGAGTTTGACAATCAAGTCTACATGTGTTTTGTGGATATGGAGAAGGCCTATGACTGTGTTTCCCAGGGAATTTTGTGGGGGGTACTGAGGGAGTACAGGGTGCAGGGGCCGCTGACGACCTCTAGCACGCTTTGGGACGTTTCCCAGCCAAGTGTGAAGCACTTGGGATGAGGGTCAACAGCTCCAAATCCGAGGCCACAGTGCTCTGCTGAAAAACAGATTGTTCCTACCGGCTTGAGGACACGTTCCTGCCCCATGCGAGGGGGTTTAAGTGTATCAGGCTGCTCTCGAGTGATGATAAAATGGAGCAGTTTGGTGCAGTGGTTGCAGTAGTACAGATGAAGTTTGGGGTTGTTGTGGGTTAAGCAAGAGCTGATCTATAAGGTAAGGCGTTGTATTTACCAGTTAATCCTCATTTCAGCCTTCACCTATGGTTATTATCTGTGGGTAATGACTGAAATAATGGCACTGCAGTCACAAGCGGCTGAAATGAGGTTCCTCCAAAGGGTTTGCATCCAAAGGGGTTAGCAGAGGTGTTTTGGGCATCTTTTAAGGATGCCTTCTGTGCGCCTCCCTTTGGAGGTTTACATGGGCTTAGCCAGCCAGAAAGAGACCCTGGGGTAAACCCAAAACTTGCCTGTATATCTGAGGTCTTGAACTGTAAGGACTGTGCATAAAACTGGTTGTATTTCTAAATGTTTTAGATTATATTTTTGTTTGGTCCCTTGAATGAAAGCTGAGCCTGCACTTTAAAACCATATTCATTATAAAACTATAACCTGAACATGTTTTGGTAACTACTTTAAATAAATAAAATTGTAATAAACACAGGTTTGCCCTGTTTAATCAGCTACTTAACATTTAAGAGCATAGCACAGCCAATGTGTGTTGCGCCATAAAACCAGTATGTTCGTTGAGAATTAGGTTTGTAGCTTTGAATTTAACAGCTGGGTTTGAATATACCGTAAACATAGAGTCCAGGTCTGTTTGCTGCTTCAGTTTGGGATCCTCTGAAAACTCCTGAACTCTGTGGATGAAACAGGATAACATCATTATATAATGGCTATGTCCTGGTGAATGCTGATTCATGCTGCTTAAAGGTGTATTACAGTATCACATATCTGTGAGTTACAGGTATGTTTCAAGGTCAAATCCATCTGTCCAGTGTTTCCATCAATGTAATGAGACTGGTTTAGTTTAAATAAATCAGGGATTTGTCTCAGACTGATCTGAACACATGTTTGTGGACAAAGGAGCTTTGTGAGGAGCTCAGAGAAAGAGTCGTTGTTGCTCATCAGGCTGGAAAAGTTTCCAAAACAATTTCTAAAGAGTTAGGAACCAACAAATAATCCACAGTCAGATTGAGAACAAATGGAGAAGATTTAAGAAAACTGTTCCCCTCCACAGGAGTGGTCCTCTCTCACATTGGCTAATGTTAATGTTCATGAATACACTGGACCACCATGGTGTGATGGACAAAGACAGTGCTCTCCAAAAAGAACATTTCTGCCCACCTACAGTTTGATCAATATCATATGGACACGCTGGATGACTACTGGGACAGTGTTTTGTTTGGAAAAATGTTTGGAGATAAAAAATAAATTAATTAAATAAATGATAATTAAATAAAGCATTATGAGTTCTACAAAAGAATGGTCAAAGAAGAACAAAACAAAACATGCAGAAATGTAGAAAATTCCAAGGGGCATCATTAAACAGCACTGTAAAATGCTGCGCCACATATATGATATATAAGTCAGTTGACTTACTTTGATTCAGAACATAAAGAATAGTCATGAACAGTTATAATCCTTCATCACAACGGGAACCTCAGAACTCTCCTGAGCGAATATGAATGTTTAGCTCATATAAGGATTTTCTTTGGTAACTGGTAACCAGGACCTAAAACTATTTAATGTTGCATTTGATGAAAGGAGGCTTACATAAAGGGTCTGTATAGGATAATATGTGATATGATGTGAATGATACAAAACTACAGTCTACGGTATGGAAGTCAAGAAATTCATTAAACAGTAGCTCAGTATGACCAGTTGTTCAAAAGTGTCAAAACAAGAAGAAGTATTTGGACTTAGTTACTTACTTGAATTTAGTGTTGGGACATGGACCTGGTGGTGAGCTATGGAAGCTCACCAGGCATAACCAAGTTAACATGGCTGTCCTTGTCTTGGAAACAAAGGAAAGCCCTGGAAACACCAAGTCCCACAATCCTTTAGGTGTGAAAACTGACTCAGCAGTTCACTGGCTGATAGTGGCATGTGACCTCTGAGGTCATCAGGTCATATAAAATGCACTGTGTGGCCTTTGTTCTCTCTCTTGCTCTCTTACTCTCTTACCCTCTTCAACTTCACACCACCACGTGGGGACCCCCAGATGCTCGGCTGCAGCTGGGTGCCAGGTAGTCTGCTAACAAAGAGCAACTACTCCAGGCCTCTCCATACAGCAGCGAAGCGAGTTCCTGCTGAGGAATCTACACCAGCTTTTAGCCAACAAACAGAAGGTTTGCAGGCTAAACCCCCAAACAACAGGAGCCACATGGCTGGTTAGCACAGAGCTGCTAACAAGCCACTTCAAAGGACTCAAGGAGCGTCCGGTTTCCCTCCAACGTCTGCCATCAGGACACACAGCAAGGAATACAACTTTTCCCAGTCTGGCCTTCCATCAGGAATTGCCAACTAAAGGAGCAACATACCAGAAATGGACTTTCCACCAACTGGTAGTATGACCTGGGCATAGTCTAAGCTAAGCTAAGCTAAGCATAGTTAGAAATGTTGATTTGATGTGATATTTGTGTTTATTGAGTGTTTATAGTATAGTGGTTTGATGTTAGTTTAGATTATGCAACACATAGACTCAGGGTCCCCTGCATGCTAACTAACCACTCTTCCTCTAACCTGGCACTTCATAAAACCCTTATCACATTGCACACATCTACTGACCAGCACATGGTCTGAGCAGCCATTTTTCCTTTGTGTTCAAGACCTCAAGGCCCAGCGGCCATCTTGACACACCCACACTGGCGGCCATCTTGGCACACCCACAACCAGCCACCATTTTGACACACATACACATTCACATACACATACACACACACACCTGTATAAAGTATTCTGTTTAGATTGTATGTTTACTTTTATTCTTGTTAATAAATGTCTTTTAAACATACCAGTTGTTTGTTTAATGTTGCACAAGAATGAATACTGCCAACCTCTACACTGCCAAGAACTCCAAATTCCTTCAACTAGTTGTTAACGTGGTAATTTTTTGGTAATCAGAAATCCAAATTGACAATTTAGTATAATTTATGAGACTAATTTGATTGATTGGCTATATTTTCCCTTCCTAGAAGGGTGGTGCCCTGAGGTGATCTTGTAATTCAGATCCGATTATTTAATAATAAATAATTATTTTGATAATTATTAATTATTCATGATAGCCAAACCCCAATATTGAGTGCCTTAATATCAAGGCCCAACATTAGTCTGATGGTTGGTTGGTGATCAGATCCTGGAAGTTGTTATGTGTTTATCAGCTGTTTTAGAGAAAAAAAGAAACTGAAGAGCAGATGCTGACATCTATACTAATCTCTAGCATGGCAGGGTTGCTTTCCAGCAGATTGTTTCTGCAGATATAGACTTATAAAAGTAAACAATGAAAATATCAATCAGCGTTACGCTCTTAGAGAGTGGCTCAACTAGCTGAGGTCTTTCTCTGTGGAGTTTCCATGCTCTCTCTGTGTCTGCTGTGTTTTCTCTCACATAGGCATGACTGTTAGTTTGAAGTGATTATGAATGGAAACATCTTTCCTGGTTACACTAAAAAGCTGAACTTTTGTTGAAGTATCCTTTGATAAAAGTTCAAGTTCAAAATGTGTTCTTATATGTCATCGTTATGTTTGAAAAACATTTATTAGGAAAAGTTCTGTTACAGTTTAGTAGTTAATCATAACATTAATCCAGTACTCGAAAAATAGTTGATACATTCATTTTAAAAAAAACTCACTGGTACATTAATCGATTTAAAATCTCTTTTTGTTTTTATTTATTTATTTTGCCGCCGTACTTCCAGTACCTCTGAAGCTATTAAATTTGTGCACAAACATAATGAAGCAGTTAGCATTAAGATTTGGTGATGTTGATAGAAAAATAAATAAAATTTGAATTTCAACATCCAACAAAAGTACTGATAATAACTCAAACGTGAGAAGCTTCTCCAGTTAAGCATTTTGACCTTAAAAATCAATTTGTCACCTTTCCTGGAAAAGCTTGTTTCAGACACTTAATGAGTGGACATCTGCATAAAGGGCCTGGATACAAATGAAAATATAGATCTGAAAATTAACATAATAGGGCTCCATCAATATATTACAAATGAAGTTACTAAATGTGTTAAATTATCTGCTGTTTGCTGACAACTGGACTTTTATTTTTGATCATGTATGAACCAGTACTAATAATAACTCAGATATAAGTAAGTACATCTACTTACTTTGTTTCAGATGTTTGTCCTTTAAAAGCAATAGGTATACCTATGGACTCGTCACTCTTCATGGACACACAGCTGGGTGTAGGACAGTCTGTCCTCTCCTGTGTCTCTGACCTTCAACACAACACATCCAGATGTTTGACTTTTCCTGATGAGACTAGAGTGACTCTGAACTCTGACATGAAGAACAGTTGTGGATTAGGATCCAGATCTCACCTGTGAGCTTTGGTTTGGTCGTCATATTCCTCACATGGATCTGGTTTAGAGGCAGAGAGTCCCTCCTCTCTGTCCTCACACTGATCCATGACAGAGCCGACACCTTAACACAAACACAACACATCATTCCATACTAATGGATGGATGCCAAACTCATCAGCTGATTGTAGAGGATCTCAAGCCAAACATCAGTGAGGTTTGTACCAATCAGACTAAGCAGCACATTGGACCTAATGAAGTTATTTCATGAGAATAAAATCTCACTGGTTTATGTTCAAGAAGAACTGAAGTCTGTCTCACATCATCAAACTAAACAAAGACACAGACACAGAAAAGTTGTTCAGTTTGTAGTCAGAGGTATTATTGATCACATCTTGGCTGATGTTGTACGTACAGTTGGTCTCTGGGTAAATGAATCATCTTGACCATTTTTAAAGACATAAAGGTGAATACAACCCTAACATTCTGGAAATTTTTGTGGTTCTGCAGTGTTTTCTTTCCTCTGAGGGCGGAGCTAAGCTCTTATTATAGATGTACCACACCTAAACAGGTCTCCATGGTATTTTTCTCTTTCTCTTTCTTTGTTTGTCTTTATCTCACTCATACATTGGTTCTCATGCAAACACAGCAACAGACAGACGTACTGACACCTCATTAAAACATTTACCTTTGTTAATTTCATTAAAACTATGGTCTACACTCTTTTGTCTCATCTATAGAGCCAGGCTGTCACATATTAAACTGATGTACTTACTTACTAGTATGGATCTCTACTGGAGGATGCACAGAGAGTATTTATGAATAGACTACTGGAATGAATTAGACCTAAATATGATATGAAATCATTAAGGATTTACAAGTTGGTTTTGCAAAAATAAATTAATAATAGCACTCTGACTAGATTATTACAAAAAAAATTGTACCTTACTATAAAGCATTTCCAAGATTAGCAACAGCTATCTGTTATACATGCATGAGAAAAAAATAAACAGCAGTATTCATTTAATAGTTTTTATCATTTCAGTCATATCAGTTCACCATGTCGACATTATATGAGCAGAGCTAATAAAATGCGTCACTGCACTGAAAACGAAAGTAGACCTGTCAAGTGTTCTGTAGAGCTGCTAATAAACTGAACAAAGACACAAAAACAAACCATCAGATGAATATTCCAGATTGGGCAACTTTTATAAAGACATCCTTAAACGTTCAGTAATATATTTTTTTCAGCTGGTTTTACCTCGTTTTTCCTGTCGCCTACAGACCTGGATATACTCTGACAGCTTCACAAAAACCTTGACATAAACTCTCACTCAAATGTAACAGACACCAGCTATATACGTATAACATTAAGTGAGGACAGAACTGAACAAAGACGCTAAAATAAATAAATTGGCAAAATATTTAAAACAACTTGTGATGATGTTTAGAATCTTACCTGCACTATGAAGGTGGATTTAGAGTTTAGATCAAAGATATTTCCGGTTTAATCCTGGAGTCTGAGAGTCACGATGGTTGTTTAGTTGTGAACATTGTGTGTGCTGGAAACATCATGAAAGACCGTACCTGTCTGAAACAGGTAAAACCTGATAGGGAAGTACCGCCCCCAAGCACGGATACAAAAAAAATCAGTATGTAGTCAGATGACGAGGAAGTAGCATCAGAAAAGCTTTAAAATGAAACTAATGGTGGATGACCTTAATGACTTCCTGCAAGTTTGCTTTTCACATTTTATGTCTCAAAATCATAAAACAAGAAACTAAATGAAATGTGCAGTCCCATCTAGCTCTGACACTGAAAATGGTTTCTCCCATAGTCAGGATGAGAACACTAAGCCCCACCTCCAGACACGCATAGTTGTACAACTTCACATCCATACACACCGTCACCTGACGCCAACACGTCCTGACTGGATCTGAAAAGCTGACTACAGTGTCAAAATATCAGGAACACGTGTCCCACAACCCACAGAATCCACAATAAAAACACAGATGGATCATCATCTCTCTCAGTTGTTTGAAACTAACCAGAACCTTCATGAGGTATTAAATCTATAGGACATGACTCTCATCACGGAGTGTCGGGTTAAACACAAGACTGGAGACAAATGTTCTGTCTTCTTTTTGCTGTAGTCTTGTTAGTGTATGTGTGGTCCTGTAAAAGCAACTAGAGAGAAAAATAATCAGCTCAATTCACCGAATACCTGCCTCTTTATACCCTTTATAACAAGGGTAGTAAATCAGCCTTCCACTAGGTGGAGCAATTGTTGTAGAGAAGGAACCAGGGACCTTTTATCATCGTATGATCAGAATAAGAAAGACATATATGAACAGAACTATCTCCATAAACAAGACATGACATGATCCTGTTGATGCCTTTTGATGTTGATACCGTGGACATTATACAGAATACTGGACGTTTTATGGCTGGTATTTGGGACCTCCAGCCCAGTTCTGGTTCTTTCAAACAAAACAATATACAGTACCTGATCAAGAAAAAAAAAAAAAAAAGGTAAATGCCTCCTATTTGCATGGCAACAAGTTATTTAACCCCAACTGATGCAATGAGTGTGGTCATCCTCTGGTCATGAAAAAGATGTTAGTCTGTTTGAGAAGGGTCAAATCATTGGCATCAAACAGAGAAAAACATCTAAGGAGATTGAAGAAACTACTAAAACTGGGTTAAGAACTGTCCAACGCATTATTAGAAACTGGAGAAGCATCGTCTTAGAGGAAGAAAGGTGGTCGGAAAAATATCCTCATTGATGGTGATTGGTGATCACATTTGGTGAAATCAAATGGAAGAAAACCACCAGTAGAACTCAGGGCTATGTTTAATAGTGAAAGTAAGAACATTTCCACACGTACAATGTGAAGGGAACTCAGGGATTGGGACTGAACAGCTGTGTAGCCTTAAGAAAACCACTAATCAGTGAGGATAACTGGAAATAAAGGCTTCAGTTTGCTAGGGAGCATAAAGATTGGACTCTGGAGCAATGGAAGAAGGTCATGTGGTCTGATGAGTCCAGATTGACCCTGTTCCAGAGTGATGGGGGCATCAGGGTAAGAAGAGAGGCAGATGAAGTGATGCAGCCATCATGCCTAGTGTCTACTGTACAAGCCTGTGCTATGGGGCAGTGCTATGATCTGGGTCTAGGTTCATTAGCTGACTACCTGAATATACTGAATGAGCAGCTTATTCCATCAATGGATCATATTCCAAGATGACAATGTCAGGATTCATAGGGCTCAGATTGTCAAAGAGTGGTTCAGGGAGCATGAGATGGATTGTTCCACCACAGAGTCCAGACCTTAACCCCATTGAGAATCTTTGGGATGAGCTGGAGAAGCTTTGAGCAGTGGTCAGACTCTCCATCATCAATACAAGATCTTGGTGGAAAATGAATGGAAATAAATCTTGTGACATTGATGAAACTTATTGAAACAATGCCATGGAAAATGTGTGCTGTGATCAAAATTAAAGGAGGTCCAATGAAATATAGTGTGGGACCTTTTATTTGGCCAGGCAGTGTATACAATGCTGCTTACATGTTTTTCTACATAAATATGACTCAAAACTTCACAAAAATCAAACAAATGAAACTAAAATATTACACTTTTTAAATAAATCAGGGATTTGTCTCAGTCTGATCTTCACAACATGTCTGTGGACAAATGAGCTTTCTGAGGAGCTCAGAGAAAGAGTTGTGCTGAGGTCAATCCCCGAGTCCGTAGATAGCCCAGCAGGAACGAGCACAGAGTCAGAGTAGCAAACAGTAGATTACCTTTATTCAATCAAGAAATCTTGGAGAGCTCATCATCAACCAATGTTCTTACAGCAGTGTCTCCGTTGAGGTGTGACTTAAAGATTACAGGCTTGTGCTCTTATACTAAGTCTAGGGCGTTTATGTGAAGCAGGTGGGAACACTCATGCAAGCTTCTCGCCTCAGCACTTTTCTACTGGTGCTTATCGCCTCATGACCGACGGCATTGGCTGAAGAAGCAAGAGTGCGACCATCAGTCCCGCCATTCTTCCTATTACTGTGAGTGCCGAATCACCCTTTAGTTAGTACCTGAGACGAATAACTGTGTATAGCGTGTTCCTGTTGCAAAAAGCACGCATACATAACATTCATTATTTCTAAATGTACTGGCACCACTCCTTATATGGCATAGTACATTGCATACCCTATCTTCCTTACCAACACCTAGGTCGGCTACAAAGCATGTCCAATGGTTACCCCTCAGTTGTTGTTGCTCATCAGGCTGGAAAAGGTTCCAGAAGCATCTCTAAAGAGTTTGGAAGCTACAAATAATCCACAGTCAGACAGATTGAAGACGACTGTTCCCCTCCACAGGAGCAGTCCACCAAGATCACTCATTGAGAAAATGTTTTGTGGTGAGATGAGACCAAAGTAGAATTGTTTGGTCTACTTTAGCACTCCACAGATATGTAATATTGGCTCATTTTCCAGAATAAACAAATTTTTTATTTATTTATTTTTGTCCAAACCCTTAGTGACAGTCCTAAACGTCTAGAGTAGAAGAAGACGAACCACGATGCCTCCATATCTCCAATATTGCTGTCCACATTGATTCCAGCTTGGTTCATCTTTTCAAACACTTTTCAACAACTTGTTGTTTCTACCTCCATCTTTCTGTTTCCTCCTGGAAACTGTATCTATTTAGATAAAACAAACATCTGACCTAATGCAAACGCACTGGCAAGTAAAATGAAAAAACATTCATGCAGGACTGTGGTGCAAGACAATACAGTGCAAGGAGACATAATAACAATAAAACTAAATAATAATAATAATAATAATAATAATAATATGATAAAATGAAAAATAAGAATTGAATTACTTTGACAACTGAGATGGAAGTAATGTACTCCCGCGCAGTGGG